>OW388300.1:62546659-62817566 GCA_936450465.1 Gibbula magus
CGTAAATCCGAATTCGGTTTCCTGATAGGATAAATAATATTCTGCTTCCAGACATCTGGGCATGTATTGTGATTGAAACAGAAGGTGAAAGTTTATGCAATAATTCAACACATCGCTTGTTCTTCAAGGCTTCTGCGGGGATTAAATCCAAACCACATGACTTTCCACGTTTCGCTCTATAAACAGCATCTTTAACTTCACATATAGTTATCTCAGAGTTCAAAACACCGCTTTCGTAATACACATCTGAATTATCACAATCTGAAGCCAAGTCTCCAAGTTTGGAAAAATGAAATTCATCAAAACTAGGATTGTTCTCGAGATCGAAAAGTGAACTATACTTCTCCTTCCACGTTTCCAACACGACTGCTTTGTCTGACGTCACACCTCCATCACACGTCACAACCTCCCACGGAATCGCATTAGATCTATCACTGCCCACGCCTAATTTGCATATAGTTTTCCAAAAGTCTCTAGAGTCCTGATTGTTATGTTTTTGGAGTAATCGTTCTTGCTCGCTTGCCTGATATTTCCTTTTATGTTTACGTAATGATTTATCAAAGCGTTTCCTGGCACTGATAAATTTAGTCTTGGAATTAATTTTATGAATAGGCGACTTGCACCGTAACCATGCACGTTCGGCTTCTTGCGAATTATCCCATAGCACCTGAAGTTCGTCACACCAATAAGGTTTAGCGAATGATTTACTGTTTTTACCACTTGATAAAGACTTTTTCTGACCTGCACATTTTTCCAGTTCTGAATGCATTAAGCTCAAGAACTCTGTATATGCAGAGTTAATATTTCGCTCACAGTTAAGATTCCTCTCGATCTTATCAATGGCACAGTTTAATTCAGTTATGCAATCATCATTACACAGGAATGAATCCGTAATTTTATCGACTCTGTATCGCTTGCTTTGTTTACCGGAAGAGATACTTGAACTTTCAGGGTTTACGGTTAAACTGCCTGGTGCTGCAATCTCCCACATTAAGACTGAATGATCTGGAATAGTGTCTGGCACATTTCCTGCATTAACAAGCGATGACATAGTTAAAACTTCAAATGATTTAAAATAACATAGCTGCTCATGTGCAGTAATGACATAATCAACAACAGACGATCCATTTTTGATATATGTAAAATTTTGCTCACCAACACGTCCATTCAGCACACATAAATTACACTGAATTAAAAAATCTAAAAGCTAATCTTATGCAATAAAAAAAGTCTCCAGGAGATGGCATCTGCACCTGTTAACGCTGTGTATTGAAGTTTAATTACATACTTTTCCGGCATTACAGTACAGTTCTGAGAATACGTTCATGCATCAAGGACAGCAATGTCTTAAAGTGTAATTGTCTATGTTGTAACTTAAATGATGTTCACAAATTTTTATTTATCATTTATAAATATGTTAGCATATTCAATTTCACGTGAGTTTAAACGACGAGAAATATCATTGCCATGACAATGACAGAAATATAACATGGTTATATTTGGGATAACATTTGTTAACATTTGTTATCCCAAATATAACCATGTTATATGACATGATTTTAGCACTTATGTAAGAAAATATTTAGCTTTTAGCGTCTCATAAGCTTTTAATGTCTCATAAGCGAATTTTTGCCTCGACACAAGGGTTTTATACTGTTGTAAAATGTATTGTATTTAAAATGTACTTGTGCGTGTGAGACTTTAATAAAGTATACACATATATTAGATAAATAGTACAAGAAATCACTTTCTATAAAGACAATGCCTGTAAATTCGCAATAAGGGAATATATTTTATTATATAGTCAATTCCATTTTATATACCTCGTTCCCCACAGTAGTGGTAAAGTGCATTTGAATCTTTATAAACATATGCAATGGGAATAGCGAGCTGGTTTATATCCTAATAGTATTGAATACTAACAATAAACTCGAAAAGTGCTTGTACATATTTGCTGCATCGTATAAATTAATACCAATAATTAACATTTGTATACCTATAAAAATGTATGTAAGGCTTTGTTACACAATTTTAGTGTTTAATAATTCTCTCGGTGCTTAACGATACTATAAATCAAAACATCAACTCAACAAATTGAAATAGATACACGAGAACTTCCCGAACACTTGAAGAATCAGGATATACCGTAAACTGATAAACTTGTTAACATTGTGAAGGTGAATTCACTGAAAACTCCGAATATCATAGAGAGCTCGATTTTATGATAGTACTGTATCAATAATATACAAGTGACCTACGTGACGAGTTAAGGCGCCCTACCTCCTATCCAAATTCGAGGATTGCTCAGTTTACACCCCAAACAAGCAGCATACATAAATGTGGATTACATTGGTCGCAAAGCGACATTACCATAAACCTTTCTATTTAAACCCACATTTGTACTTCTGAAATTTATAAAATTGATTATAGGTTACAATAGGTTTGTTTGTCCCAGGAGAGGCATTCATATAACCATTTCTGTTAATATTGTGGAAATACACAGTTTTCATCACAAACGAACCACATTTTTAATTGTTGAAATAAAAACAACAACATAAGGATATATAACTTCTTATTCTTCAATTGAGTTCCAGTCAAAGATAGCTGACTAATTACTTAAATCGCCTAACAGCGGCGACTTCAAAAGACACGTCATAAATTACCTAACGAGAGACAACGGTACAAAGTTATGTGGGAGGTCTGTGTATTTGGAATGCAATATACAGGACAGAATTGATGATAACATGTGATATACACATCAATTCCACAATTAACAGTAATTGTAAAAATCCTTTAATACTATCCTTTATACAACATCAAAACCACACGCGTTATTATTTGTAATTGCTCTTAAGGCTTAGATATCGATGAAGGAACATAGTTTAATTAGATTAAATAAATAATACATCGTTTTATGTGGTCGGAGAGATGTGCGGGTGGACGAGTGAAAAGTTAGAGTTTTCAAGTGAAAGCAAACTGAAGAATGTATCGTTTATGTTGACGGTGATATCAGTTTTAAGCGTGTATGTGGACGAGTACAAGTTATACATGTGTGTATGCAGAAGTACATATGAATGAGTAGTGTGATTTCTTACATGAGCCAAACGGTAGAACGGGACGTAATAAATTAAGAACTTATCGAAATTTTAAGAATCTGCATGTGTGTGACAGTTACAAATCACTTGTAATGTGTGTATAACGGACACTTTAGTAGCATATGTGCTTCGTCTTCAACGCAGTTTAAAAAATTGAACCATAGTTGTTTTTCTACAGGGATCCTCTCATATCGGCCAGTCTCTATCTTCAGGGGTGCCACAACGCATCTTAATATAGCTAGCGCACTTCGATGTGTGGTTTTAACAATATTTTTTTTCTAAAAAAGAAAGGGATTGGTAAACAGGCTAACAGCCTATCTTAATACCTCTCCCACTTCGATGCGTCCTTGGCATGTTGACATTGACATATTTATTCGCATCCATATGCATGTTTAATAGTCTTATATGTTCGTAGTTTTCTGTAATCATCTACATTTAGTGCCTCATTCCAGGTAACTGTGTAACTTGAAAACATAGTTCTCCCACTGTGTTCACTAAGAGTTTCTTCTGTTCTCACATCTGTGTTGAATAGGTGATTTAAATTAATGTTCTAAAACTGTTCATAAAGTCTAAAATTCCAGTTTCGTTTTCTTCGTTAAAACTGCAATTTCATCTTCCCATAAAAAATATTCTATAACTCAACCGTCTCTCTGAAATATTGTTCGATCGGTCGCATTTGCATTTGCAAACGGGAAGATATACCAATAAAGAGTGTGTTTTCAGTGTACTGCAAGTGTTCCTACTCACTCTGACTTCCCCTCCCCACTAATTGGTACCCTCATCCTGCATTTGTCCTCTCATCTGCCCCGCATGCTAATTAACTTAGCACTCGCTGGTTACTTACAGATCTCCTCCTTGTTATCACAACTCCACTCGTTTAAACCTTGTAATTCATTTTTATCTCATTTGATTGTGATTATTTTCTCTTTATCATACAAATATGTACCCTGTATAGTCTGCTATAAAACAACCTCTGCTATATGCTTGATGACGGTATAAGGATATATACCGAATCGTCGCCATTGTGAAATAAAGAATGTGATCATCCATAAAATATATTTGCCTTTGCTTGGTCATTGCCGTGTGTATGATGAGTTGAGTGAAACGTTGTATGAACATGTCTTTTAGGCTATCCCAAATTTACAGAGCACTATGATGAAGATAAATGTATTCTACTTTTTAAACATAGTGTATATTTTACTGCCAAAACCTGGATTTTATTCTTTCATCACTAAAACAGCCATTTGTAAGCACTTCGGTACATTCTACGAAACTTTACACCATTATATCTCATTACGACATTATACATATTATATTGTTTATATCACTGATTGTCGTCTCGCTCCAGATAATATCCAAATGATTTTCATGCCGGATTTCTGTGGCAAGTTTGATGACAGGAAACTGTCTTGTGCTGATTGTTTTATTGTGTTATGAAACGAAAGCCGATGTCAGTCTCTATAGCTACGATTTGTGTCTTCAAGCGGGATCGACACCCTTTTGGTCATCCAAGACAGATGGACCTGCGGCAAGGCTTTGACGTTGTGGTTTGTGTATACAAGGAATCATCCAGGGGTTATCAAAAGCGCGCGCGCGTGTGTATATGTGTGTGTGTGCGTGGTCAATTGTTTTTAACAATATAGCAGTTGATTCGTTTTTGTTAACTTATCCAATCGTTTCGTCTCATGGTAAACCTAGACATGACATAACAGTTTGTGTATTGTAAATATACCGTTAGTTATCGTATGAGATGTGTAATGCAAACAGCACTTGAGACACAGTTTATATAGTATCGCATCTAATACACATCTGGTCTTTGAAGGGCATTTAGAAATGGTATACATAAGAACAGGATACAAATCTGTCAGTAATTTGCAAGTAATGATCGATTGGGAATAATATCGAACGGTTGAATAGACACATATGTCACATGTCAGAGGGGGAGTGACACGTGGTGGGACTTGTTCTCTTTGTCGTCTGCGTTAATTCGTGTGAGGTATTCGCTGGAAGATGCTGAGCAAATTTCTAGAGCTATGCATGCTGTTTTTAGAAATATGAGATTGTTAGATATACCAATTGATTGTCAGTTTAAACTGTTCGACAACCTTGTACAGCCAATTTTGTTGTATGGCTCCAAAGTTTGGGTTTCGAAAAGTGTGTTATTCTTGAAAGAGTACACTTGAAATTTTGTAATTAAGTAAAACAGTCAACCCTAGATTATAGCGTATATGATGAATTGGGAAGATTGCCGTTAGATGTTCTTGTTAAGGTTCGAATCATATCATACTGGTGCAAACTTATCTCATCTACTCATACATGTACATTGTCCAGCATTTTATATAGACTTATGTTATCAATGACTGCTTGTGATCCAAATATATATTTACCTCTTATCAAAGTTATTAAAACTACCTTGGAAGGTACTGGTTTAAATTACATTAGGTTATATATATAAAAAATACTGCACAAACAGATTGTGGCATTAAGGTACCGTTAAATCTATATTATGTAACCAGTTTGTTCAACGCTGGAACAATTGTAAATCTACATCTTCTAAAGGCTACTACTATAATATTTTAAAACAATCCCCAAATCTAGAAACATACATGTACCTATTACACTTTCCATTAAATGTTTACAGTTGGTTTACTAGAACTAGAACTTGTAATCACGGACTTCCTATTGAAATTTGAAGTTGATATAATGTTAACTAAGAATATAGATTACGTACATTTTGTAAAAGTGCCCTCGGTAATGAGGCTCAGCTCCTGTTGTTTTGTCCATGTTATAATAATATAAGAAGGTCATTTTTACCACTTTATTATTGTAATAACCCTTCTAGAGATCAATTCATATCTCTTATGCTCTGTAAGCATAACGCACTACTGTGGAAAGTTTGTAACTATGTAAAAATCTTGTCTAGTATGCTCTCATAATAATATTGTAAACTGTCGTTATTTCTCTATGTCACTTTTGTGAACTTCATTCATTCATTCATTCATTGACAAGAGTTCACAAGATTGTCGTGATAATAAAGAGCAGTACAGTATGCTAGGTTTCACTGTTCGTGACGGGACGAACGGAATATATTTCCTCCGGATAAAATCGATTTTGAATGCCTGTGATGACATATATCTCGTTACATGATATACACTGCTTCAAACATGAGAGTATGCTGCTTGATAGTCTTAAGGTATGTTCCAACACACATGAGGTGCTGCATTATTATTTCAAAGTGGTTTTCAGGACATACGGTTTGGTATTTAAAGTAAACTGATATGAAATATGGAAATTATGTTAGTGACATGGCGGCATGTACGTTCATTGACTTCAATTTGTTGACGCATCATTACTGCAAGACGTCATCGACGTCATATTCCTCTTTGAGTTAGTTACAAATATGATATTTCACAAATATATGAGTCACAGAACTGCCAAACAGTTTCTGTTTTCGGTTATTAATGTGTTACCAAGAACATTTATCAACTGTTAAGCATGACTCGAAACTATCAGTGTAGTTCCATATGCAGATACGCATAGAACTTTACTGTATTTACGGCACTCTTATCTCATTTGAACGGGTTTTGGTTTGCAGTTCCATTGCATAACGTAGTTGTTTGATGTATTGAATTAATTGCAATTAGATAATCGTTCGTGATTTGATTGCCGACTTGCTGCGTGCCAACACACGGCAAGTGTTAATCAAATCACAATTTTTCAATTACAGTTAATGCAATACACATAACGTCCACATTGAAGGGAGGTAAGCCACATGCCACTGACTAATACTCTTTCCTTTTTCAGACATCGCCCACCTCCATAATGAAGAAAATGCATATACAATGTTTGCTTCATAAATAAATAAGCTCCTTACAGTTACACACCGCGATTGACGTTTACATGCCTCATTTACCCCATTCATTCAGCGAGTGTCGCTTATGTTTATCACTACAACTTTGATCACAGGAAACTAATTCCTATAACCAATCATTTGGATAGAGAGTCACTTAAGTATGGATAATACGACCTATTGAAACCCACTTTATAGTAAATACTCACCATTTAGTAAACACATGTCGGATAAAAAGAACATACACTACATGAAATAATGATATTTACAAAGGATTAAATATCTATTAAAGATGGTATTTACAAGCTATTTACAAATATTAAAATACTTCTTTACAAAAATAATAAAGGTAATAAATATCTATTAAAGATGGTATTTACAAGATATTTATTATTTTGTAAACATTTGTAAAGGTTTGTAAAGGTTTGTAAAGCTTTGTAAATATCATCTTTAATATCGTTGAAAAGTTTTGTAAATATCATCTTTGACTTTGAATTAAAAATATGACTTTTGGTGAAAACAACTAACTTTGATTAAAAAAAGATAATTTGATGAAAAAATTATTTGATGAAAAATAATAACTTTGATGAGAAAAATGACTTGAATGAAAAAAAATAACTTAAATGAAAAAATGACTTTGACGAAGGAAAAATATCTTTGATGAAAATATTGACTTTGATGAAAACATGACTTAGAATGAAAATAAAGACTTTAATGAGAAAAATAAATTTGATGGAAAAATGATTTTGATTAAAAATCAGACTTTAATGGAAAAAATGAATTTAATGAAAAAAATGATTTTGATTAAAAACCGACTTTGATGGAAGAGACTCTGATGAATAAAAAAATATCTTTGATGAAAACGTTTGATATTGATGAAAACTTGACTTTGAACAAAAAAATGAATTTGATTTAAAAAATTACTTTAATGAAAAAATAATTTTAATGAAAAAATAATTTTAATGAAAAACTTACTTTGGTGAGAAAAACCGACTTTGATGGATAAAATGACTTTGATGAAGAAAGAAATATCTTTTATAAAAAAATTTACTTTGATGAAAACATGACTTTGAATAAAAAAAGAGAAGACTTTAATGAGAAAAATGAATTTGATGAAAAAAAATGACTTTGATGAAGAAAAAATATCTTTGATAAAAAAAATTGACTTTGATGAAAACATGACTTTGAATTAAGAACAATGACTTTTGATGAAAAACAAATTTGATTAAAAAATGTATTTGATTGAAAAATGACTTTTGTGAGAAAACTGACTTTGATGAAGAAAATGACTTTGAATGAGAAAAATTATTTTGATGAACAAATTATTTTGATTGAAAATCAGACTTTAATGAGAAAAATGAATTTAATGAGAAAAATGAATTTGATTAAAAACCGACTTTGATGGAAGAAACAGACTTTGATGAATAAAAAATATCTTTGATGAATAAAAAATATCTTTGATGAAAAAAAATTATATTGATGACTTTGAATACAAAAAAAAAATAATTTGGGTAAAAAAATAAATTATGAAAAAATGAATTTGATTAATAAAATGACTGATGAAAAAAATGACTTTAATGAACAAAATTAGTATAATGAAAAAAATGAGTATAATGAAATAATAATTTTAATGAAAAACTGGCTTTGGTGAGAAAAAACGACTTTGATGAAGAAAAATATCTTTTATGAAAAAAATGACTTTGATGAAAACATGACTTTGAATAAAAAAAGGAGAAGACTTTAATGAGAAAAATGAATTTGATGGAAAAAAAATGACTTTGATGAAGAAAAAATATCTTTGATGAAAAGATTGACTTTGATGAAAACATGACTCTTAAATTAGAAAAAAGACTTTTGATGAAAAAACAAATTTGATGAAAAAATCAATTTGATTAAAAAATGACTTTGATAAGAAAAATGACTTTAATGAAAACAAATAATTTGATGTAAAAAACTTACTTCGATGGAAAATCTGACTTAGATGAAGAAAATGACTTTGAATAAAAAAAAGGAAGGCTTTTGATTAAAAGAAAAATTTGATGAAAACTAAATTTGATGAAAAAATGAATTTGATGAAAAAAATAATTTTAATGAGAAAATGACTTTGATTGAAAAAATGACTTTGATTGAAAAAATGACTTTGATTGAAAAAATGACTTTGATTGAAAAAATGACTTTGATTGAAAAAAGACTTTGATTAAAAAACCGACTTTGATGGACAAAAATTGACTTTGAAGGAAAAAAATGACTTTCATGAAAAATTAAATTTGATGACAAAATTAATTTGATGGAAAAAATGACTTTAATGAGAAAAATGAATTTAATGAAAAAAAATCTTTTGATTAATAAATTATTTTGATTGAAAAACCGACTTTGATGGTAAAAACTGACTTTGATGATAACATGATTTTAAATTTATAAAAATTGTTTTTGATGACAAAAATGTCTCTGATGAAAAAATTTTCTTTAATGAAAAAACATTGATAAAATGAAGTATTTATTTCTTCCTGTCATTAATCAGTTTTGCTCACGTAGTTTTTATGTAGTTCGAGGAAGAATATATTATATATTTCAAAGTCACCAACGCTAATATACTCAAAGTGGGTCTCCAATTTGATTACATATCATGTAAAGCGACTAAATCATGTTGATGAGGTCACATGTATGTCCAGTGTTAAAATTTGTGTTATTTAATTGAAATTTATCAACTTTACCCGAAAATAACCAGTTGAAGGTCAGTCATTTCATTGTAAAGAAAATACAACCATTCAAAGTCGTGGTCATGATCGAAAACAGGACATAGAACCTTGGCATGCTGCAGCCATTAAGTCAAATGTATATTTGGAAACTATCATAAAATAGATAGGAAGACAGATTTGCTTCTATAGCTTTTGATAGGTCTTATAACTAGTAAATACGGACATAGAACCATCTATATGTCAGCTATATATATATAAATATATAGTTCATAGAAAGTCGAGTAAGATGATATAACGTAAACCAGCACCTACTGTAATATGTACATTTTAGAACCATATAAAGTATCATGCAAAACCGATTATGCATCTTTAAAAGAATACGTTTGCATATGACCACATTTACAGGTAATGTTTCCTTTCTAAGTATCCAACATCTAACTACCTTTACATATTATATTTTGGAATTATTTCTATGTACAAAAGGAGCGTTCAAAGATAAAACAAATAACCGACCAGCCTGATGCTATCATAAGAAAAGATGATGACCATGTATGATATTATCACTATAACCAAATAACACTACATGATCCTACAGGGCATGAAAAATACTCCGGGCGCAATGTGGTTATCTTTGAAATGTTACTTATCACTGATAGAACAGGGGAAGGTGATACGGTGTTTATTTCATTCCTTAATTTCATTAGCTAACCATAAGTTAATAAGTTAAAAAGTAGGTCCTACATACATAGTGTTTGACTGAATGTTGGAACGACAGAAGGAATGAATGAAAGATTGGCATGTTCACCCAAGCAGTAGTGGTCTAAATTATCATAGACATATCCCGAAAGATGTAATATCGGTTTCTTTACCACTAACCATTTCGTTTTCACTACAAGGTGTACAGAAATATATTCAAAGAGCATGTACATTTCTTTGATTGGCATTCTTGAAGTTAAGGTGATGAAGAATATATATACGATCATATACATTAACATATGTTTGTTATGTCAAAGCTGTTCTCAACTGTTCACACCGACATTAACAGCAATGGGCAACTTGCAGTCATACTGTATTTTTATGTATAGCATGTTCCATAGTGAAGTTTAGTATCTCCTAGATCAATTTTAGATGGATTGTTTCATATCTGTGACACTTGAAAACGACCGTCGTCTTTGATATAAACAGTACGAGGGTTATAAACCAATTAGCGATCATATGTCGGCATTATGCAGTCTGCACACACGATGTGTCCCAATGAAGTACGAAATAGTTTCATCAAAGGAGGCCGCGTTTCCCAGATATCACGCTGCAAAGCCTTTCAAGGTCATTGTGCGTGCTTACGCTCATTAACACAAAGAGAAAAGAAACTACCATTTTGAAGTATATGGTGCTGAGACAACATTATAGTTCTAATACCCGGAAAATAAAGGCAATGAGATTAAATATAGATTAAACAGTGAAGAAAGACAACTATAAACCTGTTCTCGTTGACAATTCCATCATAGAAGTTGTCCCACAGTAAAAGTATCTCGGCACTATTTTTTATGATTTTTTATTTCAAACACAGATAGCATCTACAAGAATGGCCAACAAAGACTGTTTTACGTAAAGTTAAAGCTTTAAATGTCAATACCTTTACACTTGTTCTTTATAACAAAAGTTTTATTCAAAACCTTCGGTTGTGAAATTAGCTATTTCCATGATGTTTCATCCGGTTATTTTGACATGATCACTTTACAGTCTTATATTTAATGAATAGATGAAATGCTATCACGATTGTAATTTATCATTATGAGTTAAACAATTTATCATAGGCCGATAGGCTCATTACAACTATCACACTACTAACTGTAATTAAAGTGTATACGTTTGAATATTAATGATTAATGATAGAAATTCAACACATGTTGTTTAAGTGTATTAAATTAAAATAATAATACTTGTTGGTCCGCCTGTTCTTTATTTTTAAGATTGTATGCGGAAGAGTTTCTGTTATTGGAGGAAGTTTCATACTGTCATAATACAAATTAAATTTAGTATTTATATGTCGCAAGCTAATGCAGTGGTTATCATGATAATAATACTGTCAAGTTGTTACATTATATACATCTGTATTTTATTTTGCAATGACTGTTTTTGTCAATCTCATTTTTGCTGAGCTTCACTGACGGCGGTCAACCAGGGACTCTGTAATCAGATGAGAGTCCCTGGCTACATACAGGAGCAAGCGTCACGTGTAAATGCCTATCAGAACAACCTGTTAAACGATGCGTTCCGGTCGGTGTTATGTAACATGTGTATTCGCTCTTAAATAGGTCTCCTGGTGGACTGTAACACTTGATTCGGTTATCTTGTACTGCAGCCATATTCAGCTATCCATCTATCGTAAATCGCTATAGACACTTTCATATGGGTACTAGTATGCGCCTTTGTTTCAACGTTCATTGTTTGAACATCAAATAGCTTTGCATTTGACTTGATTAGGTAATTTATTGCTGTACACTAGCCCATGAATGTTTCATTATCTGTTGAAAAAAAAATTGAATGTCGAATTGTAAAATTGCAATGACATTTACATGTTATAGATGTGAAAGGTATTACTATTTTCTAAACTACAAATAAAATTATTAAATAAAAGATATAGACAATATAGACCTAGATAACAGGTCACAGTTGTGTAAACAATGATACTATAAGGTATTTATAGAAGTTGAACATGTATTACTACAAATCATAAAATCAAATGAAAACAAAATAAGCACACATGTGCCAAAGACTCATGTTCCGGTTTAAAACAGTTTGGATGGGGTGATGTTTCATATTATCCTGCTCAAATAAATTCATGGATGACGATTTATATATACATGTTCATAATTGCAGACTCGAATACCTACGCTAGATATATCTAGATATTTAATTTTCCTCTGCTTATGTCAATGACAATTCTTTGTGTATGTGTATTGGTATTTAAATATAACCCTCTCATCAGAGTTGACGAATATACATCCGAATACACAACCACAGCTAATCGCCCAGTCACCCAGACAATGTTAGCTTAATTGGGGGTCATAAACCAGGCGAGAAATTACGCGTAATACATTGAATATTTCGTAATTAGAAAATCGCTATGTATGTTACCTTAGGTCTTTGACGGGCATTTAGAAGTGGTATTCATAAGAACAGGAAGATTTTCTGGATAACAACTTCTTTAGTATTTTGTTATTTCCTTACATTCCGCCTGATGAAGGAGTGAGTATGTACTCCGAAACGTCGTGTATTTTCACACTAAAGAAGTTGTTATCCAGAAAATATACCTGTTCTTATGTTACCTTAAATGAATAATGACAATTATCTTAAATGTTGCGTTTATTAGCTCTCTGGGATACAGTTGTTTATTTGTACAAGATTCTTTGTCAGCGTAAAAGTGGTAACTATATGTAACCAGTTAAAACTGTAATGCTATCTCTATGTTTTATAATCACAAGTATTTACATTTTACTACAGATTCTTCTTCTTTTGAAGCTTTGGCTTATCAATTTTATCTTTGGAACTTAAACGTGTATACCCTGCAGTGGTATGTGTGACATGTAAACAATTTACCCATTCATACTGGATTGTTTTAAACCTTGTAAAAACGTCTTCTCGGTTCATTACCCTGAATCGATACTGTTGATATGTTTGTAATGTCATTAATAAAATGTCTGGTAGGACAGACAGACGGTTAAATTAAGGCATGTTTTATTGATGTATCGTTAAAACATTTATGCAATAGTTATTTGTGAAAGGAGCACTTACAGACAGGTTTATTCAATGTATAAGGCCCAAACAATCTGGCCCAAAGTACAATTCATGTTTCAACATGACGGCTTGAGATGATGTGACTTCGATAATTATTTCCCCCGGAGTTTTCATCAAATCTTTTGTAAACATGGCAAGGTATTTTCAGATACATTATAAATAAGTAGATTATATATCGTTTATGGAATGCAAAAGCGTCACAAACTAACCATTTGTAAAATTTGTCTTCTATTTGGCCAGAAGAATAATTAGAACATCATAGATCATCCAACATGTAATAGTCCTTTCTAAAATGTTGTATTTTTAAGGAGTGTAATGCGATTCTACATTTTCATAGATTTCGTAAGAGTGACTTATCACTAAGAAAACTTTAATACTAGTCTGGCCAAAACCCCGATTTGAAATGATGTAATGACTTAAATAAATTGATGAATTTATTGTTTCGGACCAATTTGTATAAACATATCCTTTAAACATACACAAATATATTTACATGTCACCAACCTTTTGATTCAACCAAATATAAGACAATAGACTTGGCAATGCATATTTCTCATATCAGCAAACTAATGCGTCTTAACGGGACATATTTAAGGATGCGTACTCGTTATTGAAAATGTATCTTTAAACTAATTTTAATAAATCAAAGCTGTATACATGACAACTGTGAGCTTTTTTGGATTTTGTCTGCAACAATATGAAAACAAGCATGATATACTTTAATGTTCTGCATGTGACATTTCATACGAACTTGCCAACTGTGTTCATTTGCATCAGTATGATATATATATTAAAGCTATTATTAGGCCGTTTGCTGCGAACGTACTACTTAGCACACACATTCAGTTTTAATGTAATATGCTTCATAAACAAAGCCTGCTTTTATACATTTTATCATTTACAAAATCAAATTCAAAATTTCTGTCACATCTTCAGTCGGTTTCAATTTATATCCACAAACGATACCTATCATCGATATTTTCCGTTTTCTTTATAATAATTCTTAATATCTAAAATCAGTAGACACGCTCTTGCGTCAGATACAAGTAAATATTTGATTGATTCCACCAGTTTTAATTTGTGATCCGAAAACGAAGAACGATGGACAGAACATGACATATTTTATTATTTTTATCAAAAATATTAAAATACTTACAAATCATACCCCTACACAATTGCAAAACATACAGTATATACATATGGGACAAAAATAAAACAGAAAACCAATGTTAGCTATCTTTATAATACAATTTAATTTGTTGAAGAATGAATGCTTGTCCTATATACAGTGTACACGTGAATGTGTATTGGTCAAAGAAGAGACTACTCTCATCAGAGTTCACAAATACACAACCGAATATACATGTATGCGAAGCTGTATACACGCTGTTGAGCCCATCTAAAGATAGCAATTGAGGGTCATAAAACATCCTGTGCAATACACGAGAATGGTAAGTAATTGAAAAATCTAATCTGTTCTTACTAACTGTAGTGACACTATCTCATATTTGTAAAAAATATAGTTTTATGTTATTTGTACTTTTATGAGTGTTTTGGGCGCGTGTGTGTCATTTGGATACATATTTGAGAAGTCTATCCATTATTTTACGGCACTTTATCTTAACTTTATCAACTTTCTTTTTTTATATTTTACTGTTTTACAAAATAGTCATCACACCTTTAACGTTGTCTACCTATTGTCTGTGCATGACTCAAATATTATAGATAAAAACTTATTCAATCATTCTTGCTGTACTGTAATGATATGCGGATGGAAATTTATTAAAATAATATAAATGTTAATCATGTTATTAGTAATTGAGTGTCTCATAGGTCAAACCTGACGGGTTAGCACACGTTGCATGTTTATTCATATCCGTTTGTATGTTATAATTATGTTCAGTGACACTACCCTTTTAAAGTAAATTAGTTTGTTTTCGCTTTCTATATTATGTGCATAGTAATAGGCCAGTGATAACGTTGCCGTGGGTTGCATATATATTTACCGGTACTGATTGCAGTTGACTGCAGTCTGGTCGCACTCTGGTATTGAACCATTGCCAAAATTCACAAAAAGACGTACTCTTTGAAACTTATGATAATTGTAATTATATTGCAAGTTGCCTGTCTGTCCATTTTGTTGTAATGGAGAACTACGAATTGAAACCAAGTGTTCGTTATTATTTGTTTTGTCAGTAATTAAATGTGGGATGATTTATTGACAATTAATAGTAATTTGGACATTTATAAGGTCAGCGAAAATCAGGATGTTAAAAGTTATTGAATGAATTTCTTATATTATAGAATAGCTTGTATTATGTTGATGAGGGTATCAGCCTGCTATTTAGACATTTGTGTACATGAATGCGAGAAATATATTTGTTAATTAACAGAATACACACATTTGTTTATTAGGACGCACTGTGATTGGGTATATACACAACGCTTCAGTGGTTGTCGTCGTTCTAATTGATTTATTGATTCGCAACTAAGCATGTGAGACATGAAAGACTCTAATGAACGTACTTCTCACAAATTGACAGTTTGGAGACAGCCGGAGATAGAGACGGAGAGAGAGACGGACATGGAGACGGAGAGAGATACGGAGAGAGAGAGAGAGAGAGAGAGAGAGAGAGAGAGAGAGAGAGAGAGAGAGAGAGAGAGAGAGAGAGAGAGAGAGAGAGAGAGAGAGAGATAGATACGGAGAGAGAGAGAGAGAGAGAAAGAGAGAGAGAGAGAGAGAGAGAGAGAGAGAGAGAGAGAGAGAGAGAGAGAGAGAGAGAGAGATACGGAGAGAGAGAGAGAGAGAAAGAGAGAGAGAGAGAGAGAGAGAGAGAGAGAGAGAGAGAAAGAGAGAGAGAGAGAGAAAGAGAGAGAGAGAGAGAGAGAGAGAGAGAGAGAGAGAGAGAGAGAGAGAGAGAGAGAGAGAGAGTAATGCGGTTATATATCTTCCTAACTGATGGACTGTAGTATGGTATATTATAGTTCAATTCTTTTATTTCGGTTTATAGGCCCTCGACCCATGTACAATGCATCTAAACATTACAATTTTGTTGAGTAAACAATAACATTTTACAAATACATTAATTAATTATTATGAATTGACATATTTTCTTTGCGCAAGCGCTTCTCGTATGTAATTAGAAAAAAACACAAGGGTGTTACTACAATTACTAGTTAATACATTATGGTATTTAGATTCTAAATTTACCTGACCATTTACAGGAATATATAATGAAAGTGAATTTAACCGCAGTAGACAAATATTGTTAAATGTGAAATATAGTTTTCGGGTTGGACTAAGCTCTATATGAATCACATCGTTATATGCTTATATGCTTATCTTATTTTGTGATTAGAGGTAATATTAAACGCATTTAACTCTCCCTTGATTATCATTTTGCCTGTTTGTTGACTCTGTCTGTATTCGCTCACATATTTAAATTCGTTTATGTACAGTTATAAATGTTATATGCAAACATAAAATTAAGATATATCTAAACAAGGCTACACATGACTTAATATCAAAAGAGTTCATGTTTGAAAAGTAACACAGTGGGAAAAGCAAAGTCGTTATTTAATGTTTATATGATGAATATGCTCCCAAAATGAAATAAACTAAATCTTAAGGAAGTACACATTTTGATCGAAATACTATTATTTTCACATAAGCACATTTCAGTAGAGACAGTATATCGAGTTCAAGTATTTGAACACATGCATTTTACAAGTGGTTCTTATATCATATAGCTAATATAGATTTTCAACACTGAAACACTGACATTTTTAATTTCTGCACAAAATTTACTAATATGAAAAACTAATTTACTTATATGAAAAACCCACTAATTCTGTAATTAATGTATTGCCACAATAAACAAGCTATCAAAAAGGATGTTTAGAATCTAGGCAGTTCACATTTCCGTTACGGATCGTTAATCACTGTTATCGGTGAAAAACAACTATTCCCTAATTAATTTATTGCCCCAATAAACTCGCTCTTCAAAAGGATCTACATAATATATTCAGTTCACAATTCCAATAGGGTTCGTTAAAAACTGTTATCCTTAACGGTACTTGGTACATTTACAATATGGAAGTACAGCTTTGTATTTGAGAACAGAATGACATTGGAATGACATATACTATACTACCACTCACGCATAAAACGAGGAAAGTAGTATGAAAAGACCATTTATATGGTTAATAATAATAATAATTAATCTTCCTATGTTAAGACTTGTATACGTATTTGTATTGTAAATCTAGCATGCGTCTGTAATCTTTGGAATTATGCAAGAATGCAATGTAGCACTTGATATTGATATTTGAAAGCCAAACATTGATCGCTAAATCTATGACATATCTTGACTATGTTTTACTGTCTTTTGACCCTGATATAACTGTTGAATCACGTGTCACACCCATAATCAACTATAAGTTTCACTGAATACAACTATACGTTAAACAAACCATTCATGTGTTACATTTTATGTCTTAGTCATTGTCTATGTTCTCAGCATAGACATTTAAGCTCTCACACCTGCGTCTACCGCTAGGCACATGTATCCCCAGCTCCCAGTATATCCCATGACTTGCATTCTCCCTACATCAACTTCCCCATATCAACCCTGCCTTAGTCATCTTACATCCTCATCTGCACCATAGGCCGGCTCGATCCATTCTCTCAATCCCCAGTCACTCACTATATTCATTACTGACTATCCCCAGCTCCCATCTTCACCTATCATTTTGTCACCCACCCTAGATTGACCTCTTCACAACTCCTAACATTAGGGCAGATTACAAACTGTGCCTCTACATGTACATCTACAATGCAATTCAACCACTGTTCAAATACGCACTCCTAAACCTGTCAAGTACCATATACCACAACCCCAATTGACCCACAATGAACGACTACTACCCTGGCTAATGTACACGCACTTACACCACTCTCATTCTACAGTTATACAGTCAACATTCGCAAACATACATACACATGCACTCCCCTCCAACCTTCCAACTCAACACAGGCAACGCCCGCCACAACTAACTCTAACCCAAAGCTACCTCCCATCACCCTCCAGTTCTACACAGTCAACACCCGCACTCCCCAATTCGGCAGCCACCCACCTCGCCAGTTTTACGCCCTCAAACATACATACAAATGCACTCGCCTCTCACCCCCAACTCAACACAGGCAACGCCTGCCGCCTAACCTCATCACTACAGACATATGCGCACTCATGCCTCTCACCCTCCAGTTCAACACAGAAAAATGGTATCCCCTGCACTACCCCACACACAAACGCCAACTACAACGAAACCCCAGTCACCCTACTTCACAACTCAACCACCCCCACTTCCAACATACACTCCCTCTTCTTACCCTCAATCTCTATTCAGTCCACACAAGTCACCCCAAACCTCCAACGCCCCCTCCCCCCTCCAATCCCTGCAGTCCGCCGACCCCGACGCCGACCCCGACCCAAAAAAACCCTGACACCAAAAGCCAAAACCCCAACCCACACCTCCATCCTTCCCCCTACCCCCGTGCAGACTCTCCCCACTCACCCATCCCCGTGGTATCAGTCACCTTCACTAATTACTACATACATTAAGATGCTATTAACAAACCTTTACAACATTATTAAAGATGATATTTACAAATATTTAATACAGATTAAAGATGATATTTACAAATATTTAATAATATTTACAAACATTTACAAATATTTACAAATATTTAATACAGATTAAAGATGATATTTACAAAGATTAAATATCTATTAAAGATGATATTTACAAAATAATAAATATTTGTAAAGGTAATAAATAGCTTATGTTTTCCCAGTGATAGTTACTTTACATAGTTATGATTTTGATACACTTTATTAGGAATGATTTCTAAAGTATTCTTACGCTGTCTGGCTGAACTTATTAAATTGTAAGAATCTATTTTCATATTAATAGTTAACTCATTAAGGCTGAGAGCCGCACATATGCGACAAATTAATTAGCTCCTCACAGCGAGTGAGCATAACGGAATAACTTAATCATTACCCGTAAACCATATAATATGTTTCAATTGTATTTTGAGTTCAGTAAATGAAGTGTCAGCTTGGGTATCTCATATAACAATACATCCGGTGTATTTAGTGATTTCTGTTGATTCATTGGCAATAAACGCAAGATGCTGTTTAGTTACGGGATTGATACTTACGCGAATACACATTCAATCAGAGTATAGAAATAACATATTTGACCTTGAAATAACAGTCTAGGGATTACAAATCAGACGGAGACACATCCTAATTGAATGACAGGTGCGTGACAGGTGCGTGACCGATGTAAAACAAGCATATTATTGGACAATCTTCTTCCTAAAGTCACGCCCCTATATGTAGCGTTTTATGCAATCATGTTTGAGCATCGAATGTCAATGATGTCTTGCGCATTTACTTCAAATACGATGTATGTTGAGCGATGAAAATAGTTTTATATTTCGAGGCGAAATGGTCGTGTGGTAAGCTGTTGGTACAGTCAATGCTGGCGATAGTTGCCTTACTCTGAGGGCGTGGGTTCGAATCCCGCATGGGACTCGACCCGAAAAAGTACAAGAATTTGTACTATTGAAGGTAGTGTTATCCCAAATTTAACCATGTTTTAGTTTTATATGTTTCAAATATATTCAAGTATATAAACATCATTTATCTGTTTCGTTAGTCCTCGCTTTCAGTATTTCCCTTTCATGCTGGCGACCATCGCAAATCGCGTGTACCTCTCTGTGAAAGGCTTCTCAATAATCACAAGTCTACACAACATTTGTAAATAAACACATGTCGGTGAGAAATAGGATTATTGAATGTTTATATATATGACTATCTCTGAGAGTTTACTTCTGCTAAGGATAGAGCGGATAGGTTATTTCATCTATGGAATGATAGTGCATGGTCAGTTTAATGGTAATAAGTTGCGGACTTACCGCTTATTTAAACATTCCCTAAATACTGAATCTTATGTTTCAGCTTCTTTTCAGCGTTCACACCTCAGTATACTCAGCAAATTACGATGTGGCACTATCCCCTTAGAAATAGAATTAGGTAGGTTTTCCCGTCCTAAAGTACCTCTTGATCAAATATTATGTAAATTCTGTAACAGTAACTGTACAGAGGATGAAATTCACTTTCTCGCTGTTTGTAATTTTTACTCAGATTTAAAGTATGAATTTTGGAAATCTGTATCTTCGGCTGACCCTTCCTTTCTACATCTCAACCCGACTGACCAGGCTGTATATTTATTATCTAGCAGTAGGTTATGTAAGCCACTGGCTGCCTTAATATACAGACGGAGGTTGCGCCTCACTTTATTTTAATAATTCCATCCTTGTATATGCAATGTTTTATATCCATATTCATCTATATTTTAATATGAACAAAGTAATATGGTGCCTCATAGGCCTTTGTAGACCGGGTGCTATCTTTTTATCTTCAATGTTTTTATATCATGTGAATATTGTTACATTATGCCATATGTGAAATGTATGTATGCACGTGACACCGAAATAAAATACTTTTCCTCTTTCTTCTCTTCTTCTTCTATAACGTGTTTTTTTGTTTTCACTGTCGGCGGTAGATATAAATAATACACTCTTTAAACATATTCATAAACTTGCTGGCATTATTTTAGTGTTCAAAAATACCCCTTTCCCTAAATTCCCTAATTGTAAAATGAAAACTTTCACACTGTTATAATAAAAGTATTTTTGTCTCGTCTAATACATACAAAATATCCAAATTTTAAAAACATGTAACTATACTAAGTGACAAACAGTTACAAGTGATACAGACCAAGAATAAATATAAATGCAGGTAAATAAAGACGGTCAATTTTTTCACATTGGTTAAATAGATATCTTACAGGATGTTAAGTTTGGCAAACTTATCACAGCACTGTATATATCATAATTGTTCATCTGTAAGATCTGACAATATATAACTAACAAGCAGCAAATAAATTCAATATCGGATATCTTAATGTTACATCATTTAAAATAGTTCCGTATCACCCATTTCCTGTCTACTTTTGATCGTTATGCAAGACACAACAAACAATCAGTCATGTTTATGACATGCCACTCGCTCTCGCTAAATCAGAGGTGACGAAGTCTAATTGGTCTCGCTGCACCCAGGTGCTAGTGGAAATGGCGGGCCAGGCGTTGAGCTGTTAATTACCTGTCGGCGTTAATGAGTTAATTATGTTACCTATTCAAATATGAAAGCATAACTCGCGCTCATAGAATTTAATATACCATATACATTGAAATTTGAACATGTCACTGTCGTAACACTTTTTTAAACCCTTTACTACGTTCTTGCAAAACATCTGGCATATCAAATGTATTTCAAATGTATTAGACATGAAATTATCACATGTGTACGAGAATTCAGTTTCTTATGATCAATCGGCAATTAAACAAGGTAATATATCTGTTACGGTACTGAAACACATTCAATCAGACTATAGTAATGATATAATATTTGACACATCTGCTACATCTAGCCTCTCTCCAATCTCAAGCATAAATACCACGCATCCACGGGAAAATGTTTTTCAAAGACATATGAAATGAAAACATTCGAAATTTTCGCGAAACACACGAGATACTTTCGCGAAACACACGCGAAACTCACGCGAAATTTTCGCGAAACTCACGCGAAACACACGCGAAATTTTCGCGAAACACACGCGAAATTTTCGCGAAACTCACGCGAAACTTTCGCGAAACTCACGCGAAACTTTCGCGAAACTCACGCGAAACTTTCGCGAAACTCACGCGAGATTTTCTCGAAACTTTCGCGTGAGTTTCGCGTGAGTTTCGCGAAATTTCGCGAAACTTGGTACTTTCTTTATTGGACAACTGTATAAGATTATTTCTTTTCTATATACGATTATATTTTGAATAAACGATAATGACACTTACATATTTTGTCATGTTATTGTTGTGACATGCTTTCTAAGCCTGACGTAACCATTGAACTCAGGTCCTGTCCGGTTATCCTCTTGTATTCTGCATACATCTGTCAGTGAAAATATATTACATCAACATTTTAATTTGCTTTATTAGGAATTTATGGATGTTTTATTTCATTTCTATTGTTACAATTATGCAGGAAAAGAGTTTGGTTTCGCCAATAACGTTTTTTCACATTTCATCTAGTGAATAGAAAATAACAAGTAAAACCAATTACAACAAGTAAAATAATGAAAATGAGGGGATGTCTTAAAATGGAGGTGCTTCAAGCTTGCTAAGAAATGTTTACCTCATCTTCGTTCGATAACCAAGGATACTCCTCCAGAATGTCGGTGATAGGAGATCCGCTGGAGACCATCTGTCTTCGTGTTGAATATGTTCGGTCCATCAGAAGACCAACTTTGGCCATGTCAGGCTTTCTCGCCTTAAACTCCTGTCTAAGCCAAACGATGTGTTTCCTGATGCTGTGTTCATCTTCTCCTTCAGGGAGCTCTGGCTTGTTTGGCCCTGAAGCAGTGTCGTCCTTGTCCTTGTCCTTGTCCTTGTCCTTGCCACTGTCCCCGTCACCATCAGTAACCCCTGAGGATTTTCTCTTCCTCGCCAAGACCGTGGCTTCCTGGAAGTCTTTCCTCCTTCTACTGTTTATAAATTTATCCCCGATTCGAGCTCTCCAAAGGACCTATTGATAAGTTGAAAGTGCAAAAAATTGATATATTCCAACCCCATGTCAGTACGGTACATGTGCATCTCTATGTATATTTTCATTCGTTTTATTTAGGTAACATTTTCATGACTTATTGTACATACACTATATTTTAATACAAACACATTTTGTTGTAACATATGCAGGCTTGTGTGAGATCACTATAATGTCAACAAATATTTGATATATAACCTTGATATCTTCAACCACATATTGTAACACTGTTCGAGGTTACAGTTCTGCATCCGGTAAAAGTTTTCACATTTTATGATTTTGTATGATAATAACGTCGTATTTATGAATTCTAAACTTATTACAACTTACTCGTGTGCTGCTTCCTTCCAAACCATCCTCGTTTGCCAAATGGGCCCATCTTTGGAATATGGCATCGATTATTTCGTTGTACTGGTAGGAAAGGGGGTAACTAAAATGAAATAAATTACCTTGAAACGTAGTAATTTCACACAAAGGGTCAATGAGTTATCAGTTCACTTTAATATCCTTTCATAATGATGCTCAATGATTATGGACAAGACATGCTTCATGTATGCATTGTATTAAAATCGTGTTTCGAATATAATATTTCTGGCTCAAAACTAGAAGGGCATGACTTTGTTTCATATCATATTTGTAAAACGTGGAACAATTTTAATTCACATAAATGTGTAAAATCATTGACACATGTGATTTACAGAGTGTACTTTACAGAGACGTCTGTATAAATTGCATCGAGGAGATGACTCCTTGAGGCTTGGTTAGGGTATCCTCCTCTGTCGAGTACCCCAATCACATCTCGTGGCAGCACTGAAGGTAGGTGGTACGGTGACCGCCATGGTATGCTTGTAATTCGGCTGGTACTATAACAAATATTTAATAACATTTGATTACTTTTCAGCATTATGTAAGCATAAAGAAATTATAAAGAATGTTCACTAAATCACAATACTTTTCAATCGACGATGTATGTACATGGTATTCTACACCCTAATAACACCTTCTCTATAACATTTTAAGACATTAATTTCTATATATATGTTATTTGCAGAGTTAACACATTAATGTGTATGGGCAATATTTTGCTGATTTGACTTGATGTGTTGAAAAACACCACCAAACCAGGTGTTCATTTAAGCTCACTTCACACAACTACTATTTTACCTTACGGACGTCTTATTGGTTGGTTCGTCTTTTTGCACTGCAGTCTGATTCTCTGTAGACGGAGAAGCAGGTTCTGGGCAGCTGTTGACGACTTCCACTCTGAGTTTGCTTCCCCTTTTGAGTCTCTCATCTTCAAAACTATCAACATCTAACCAGTCCTCATATTTGTCAGAGAACACTTTACACTTAATCTGAGGGTCGATTTCAAAATACTTTGAAATCGTTTCCCTTGCTTTTTCCAATTGGAAAGATAGTATGGCTTTTTTCACCCTATCTGGTTTTGACATTGCCGTGACATGAAATTCAACCTCCATCTTTCTGGTCTCTAAAATCAAGGGAAATAAGTTACAGCATAATTATATGAATAGTAGCAGTAGTAAATATTATAGTATAGTAAAGAGAAGAACGAAGATAGTGTTTGTAAATGCTTACACTTAAAACAAGATTATTTTACCTTTATTTACTTAAAACGAGAATATTTAACACAGTTGACATTGACAAATATTTTAAAGTATAACAATGTTGCTGTTAGGTAACTGGAATTTAATATTATTGGTTTGCCTCTTACGCACATCTCTTACTTCTAACATATCTCTTACTTCTATCTGGCTTTCCTTTCCTAAAGTAAATGCTATTGTAAATTCTGCAAGTTTTCTTTTACTTTAAAAATCTGAAAAATTTTAGTTCTTGAAACAGAAACAGTGGAAGAAAAACATCAACAACAAGAACAAATTGTGTTTATTCTCGTGACCATCTGATTTGTTACAAGTCAAAATAGTCATATACGATCCGATGACTGAGAACTACACATCGGTTCTCCTGACGCTGATACACGGACAGTGGATGCCTATCCAGCAGAGTGTTGGGGTCATGTAGAAGCAGCTCATCAGTGGCTTCAATGTCATAGCAGTGGTAATGTCTTGTAAACCCGAGCGTTCTACATTTCCAACACATCAAGTAAGGCGTGCCACTCAGAATGAAACAGCATTCAAATTTTCCAAATTGAAGCTCATCTTCATGAAAGCCAATACACACGACACATCCTTCAGAGTATGTGTAACCATTGACTCGGACTGATTGGCATTGGTAGACCTCACTGTCTCCATGCAAGTGGGGTTGTAAGAGCAACTGTACCCGGTGGTCAAGGAACATGACTTTCATAGTGCATCTACGTCGATGCTCATATTCACTTTCATCTTTCAGAAAGTATGTTGATTCAGCCCACAGACACTGATAGTATTGATGGCGAAAAGACATGGTTTTACAGAGATTCTTTCTGTTTTTAACTCTATGGACAATCTCCTTGAAAAAGTTGTGCTTGCCTTCAACTCTCATCGTCAAACAGTTAATGAGTGGCCTGAACATGCGAGTAAGTTCTGGGTAGTGAAGTATGAAGTGCATTTTTGGCTTGAACATGGCTTCAGGGAACTCACGTTTGGACAGATGAATGAATTTGAGGATGCAGTCATTCATGAATGCACATTCTGCTTGACTCGATATGGGGGCGCAGATGATATCAACCATATCAATAAGGGCAAGAAATACCTCCCACTTCGGATTACCTTCCTCCACTGTAGCACCAACCAACAATGGAAACAATCTCAAAAGACACCAAATTTGCATGCAATTTTGTTTGATTTTAAGTTTGCTCAACTGAGATTGAACTGTATTTGGTTTGTTTGACTTGTCGTTGGGCCCATAGTTGAAGTGTTCAATCTGTTGGTTGAGAAACATCAGGCTTAACTTACCAGCCCTAACACAGTATTGTGTAATCTTGTCAATGACGTCACAGACTACCCCTGATTCAAAGAGATCATGTCCAATATCTGGTGGCAAACCCCCGATTACATGGAAATGATGAAGAGCATTCAATGGAGAAGAAGATTTGACTCCATAGGTGTTTGCAAGATCTGAGGCCTCTGTTACCACCTTGACTTGTTCCTCATAACCAGCTATTGTACCCGCAGGAGCAGCTTTGACGTCTGTGTTCCTTCTCATAACATCTCTTGTTATCATGCAAAAGCGGCAGTTTCTGAAAACTGCAAATGATTCCATGAACCCACCTAGACCATGAGCTCCTAGGTTATCTGCTATCATTGAAGTGACTGAACCTTTAAAGAGGAATTTGCCCTCAGGTCTCTCCACAGTGATGCCCTCTTCTTCCAAAAGTAACAGGTCTTGTAACAAAGGAAACATTACATTTGACAATCCATTTGCTTTAATTGATTTTGAATGAGCAAGTAAGACTAGTTGCATAACATGAAGTTTTGATCTGTACTTTGGTCTCAAATTACCAAGAACAAAATAGAATGCTCCATTTTTGTAATGTTTTGCTTTGTGTCCTATAGGATTAACAGCTGTGAACTCGTCGAAATAGAGCATCAACTGGAGGGCATGATGATGTTCCCGAAACAGACTATTTGTCTTACAGTTTGATCCGTCGCATACATCTCTCAATTTTCCATCAAATGAATGATGCGGATTGATTACCTCTGAGAAAACATCTTCATGTTGAAGGAGAGATTTAAGAGTTTCTATTATTGGTACATACTGAACTTTGTCAGGTTTTCCATCAGATAAGTGACCTACAGCATGTTCAACTGGCTGTATAAAAGAAAATGTATGTCTGATGTATGAATTGAATTTAGTTTCATCTCCCAACTGGCTGAGAATTCTTGTTAAGATTTGGGTTTGTTCTGTCACTGTATGTTCTATGTCATGAATCAAACCAACATCGCAATTGGAAGCTTTTAGTGTTTTGATTATTTCTAACAGACTTGCTTCGTTGGACTTAGTTATACAGTTTTCTACTAAGTCAACAATCAATGGGCAGGCTGACATTGAAATTTTGCTGGTTTCCCGCAAGCGTAGTAGTTGCAGTGCATATTGTCTTTTTAAATCAACCGTGGTAGGGGCTTTGTGTGATTGGATATGTGCTTCACCTGATTCATCTTCATTTAGGTCTTGGTTTTCCTGTATTTCGTTATCAGTTTGGACAGTTTCATTAACTTGGATGTTTTTTAAAAGATGTTGACTATAAAAGCTACTATGTTTTGATTTAATGTGCCTTTTGAAAACTCTGATACTTGTTAATCTTGCCTGGCAAGTCTGTATACCGCAAGTGAGTCGAAAGCTTTGGTCAAAGGAATGAATTGAGTAATGAGAGAGTAAGTCACAAAAATGTCTAGAAACGAATGTACACTGAACGTAAGAAAACACACTAACGTAATTATCACCCATTGGACATCAACAAGACCTAATGCAAACCAACAATATTGAAATATCTCTTGTGAAAATTTTAAATTTATAATTTTACCATTACGTTTAGACAATTGAAAACAAGCAACAGCACGGATTTGTTATAAGTGTTTTTTTGTTTTTTTTAAAATCTATCGATGGTATTTATTCATGATAAAAGATTAATTGGTCTTATTTATGCAAGTTAATTTGATTTTGCTGAAACTTTATTTATCTCATTTTAATATTTTAAGTAGGCTAAACTCTATACAAATTCTCAATATTCAACTATTGTATTGTTTTCACCAAGACTGTCAAAACAACCTGTGTTACATGATATGGACATATTTTTACCTTAGAATATTTGTTTCACGTGCTTATTAAGCACTTGAAAAAAAATCCTTATTATGAAAGTACGTGTCAAGGGACGTAACTCTAAATAACAGACTCTTCTAAGGGAGGCAACTCTAAAATGTTGTCAACAAATTGTCAGTTTGACAAGAAGGGGTTGTCACGTTGCCCGGGCGTGTCTGAAGAAGCGGATAACGAAAATTGTCATACCCACTGTATGAAATTCACGCCTTTCATGTTTAAGGAGTAAAAAATAACAATTTAGTGTAAGTAAAACTTAGATTTAGCGAATTTCATGAAATTAAACTGCAACGTCAGTCACATTGTATTTTCAAGTTATTTTTCAAACTAATAAACACTTGAAAATACGTTCATTAAAATGATCGTGCATTATCTCTGACCATTCACGTATGTGGATGCATTGGTGTACTGCCATATACTTACTATGAACTGGGATTTCTTTTCATTCACCGCTAGCTTTCTTGACGGCGCTATTGACCTTCAAATATGGCGTCAAGGGAAAAGGAAATAACAACCACGCATGTCACTAGGATTGACAACTTTTTATTGTCAGTTGTATGTCAAAAACAGTCAAAATGACAATGCCGGTTGTCAACAACCAACAGTAACAGTTTGTCCTAACATTCAGTTAAAATAAACTTAAAACCTAACAATTCATTGCAAAAGCAAAATTACCAAGCTATTTGGATTGGTTCAATGATTGAAAACTGTGAAACTGTGCTCAGACAGTAACTGTTGTTTATATTTGCATGTTGGTGACTTCAACATATCACTTTGGGAGATCTGAGGGTAATCAAGGATTCAATACTAGAAAAGACTAGACACAATTAACAGACTTCTTGCTGAATGAAAAAAGAGAATAACATACAAAGGAAAAGTACTGTTCTAAAACCTCATGCAATATCTGTATAACCATCCACTCTTGAAGAATTGTTTGAACAATTTAATAGAATTATTTACAACTACATGTGGGATTGCAAGAAAGATAAAATCAAAAGGACAACCATATGTAGAAAATATTAAGAGGGTGGATAAAGAATGATATACATATATCGATTGCTGTCAGATCCTTTATAAATGTAATTACACTATCTTGAAGGTATATTTAAATTACAATCCAAGTACATTTCCCATTCAATATAAACTGCTAGGGACATACATAGATAGGAATGTGTCTATTGAGAACCTTTATTAGAACAAACTTTAAGCTATATGGGGTAAATAATCCAAACAATATTAGGTTATTATATAGGCACATCTCAAGTAGTAGAGATATTAGCTCAACCTTTTATGGTTACTCATCAATTTAGATATATAGCAATTTTCAAATTGAAATTTGGTTTAACATAAGTATTCACACATTTAGAGATGTTTGGGGTAATAATCAAATTTTGACTCTAAATGAATTTAAAAATCTGTATATTGTCAAGAGATCAATCATTGAGTACAATAAGATAATTTTGAAAATCTCCAAAGTATAAAAAAAACACTCTTTTTTATAATTAAGTGCAGAAACAAAACCTCTAAAAAGCCAAAGTCCTCAAGATTTACTTTCTCAAATTGACTGCTTGGCTGCTTTGTAAGACTGTTAATATTGTTAAAAAAATATTGCTTGTAAAAAACAAATATTTGTTTTCCATCCATGCTAAATAGAAAACTCTCATGCTAATTTAACAGCAGTGACCAAATGTATTTTACGAATGCTTCACCTTGTTGTCAAAATGTACTGATAAGACGTTGTGTTTTCTATATATACATACATTCAAATATACACCTCCTGAAAATAAAAGAATAATAAAGATTTGAAAAAGGCATGTGCTATGGATTGACAACTTTTTATTGTCAGTTGTTTGTAAAAAACAGTCAAATTGACAATACTAGTTGTCAACAACCAACAGTAACAGTTTGTCCTCACATTCAGTTAAAATAAACTTAAAACGTAACAATTCATTGCAAAAGCAAAATCATGCTTTAGTAGAGATGATAACGGATATGATTATACTGATTCACATATGTTAATTTGACAACGATGATTGTCATTTGCAAAACGAAGATTGTCATTTTGACAACGAAATATTGTTCATTATGACAATGCAAATTGTCATTTACCTAATGACAATATGTAAGTTGTCATAATGACAACATAATTTTTTCAGTGAAGGGATTCGACCTCGTTATCCGATATCGCCTCTGTAACCATCGGTAAGTTCCCCTTGCCTTCTTTCTTGAGAGGTTTTTGCTTTGATGTCAATACACTTCTAACTTGTGTACACACGGTGTCAAATAGCAGGGAAATTCCGAAATTTTTGCTTCTCAAATATCTGTCAAAACTTGACATCATACACCTCAAACTTGAGGGCTCGTACTCCTCCCCATTCGATTTCCTTACACCAATGAAAAATCTCGACAGAAGTAAGGCAAGTTCAGTAGGGGATAGATTTTCAATTTCCCGATCGTCATATACGACAGCTTCCATGAAATGTATAAGAATTTTGACATCGTATTTTGTTTTGTTTGAAGTGTTTTTATTCTCATTTTCATTAAAAAAATTCTGAATTTCATTTTCCGACACCGCTTTGAATCGTGTGGTAATTCTTGTAGATGTATGGGTCAAGAAAGTCATTGTTCATAATATCTTCGATAACGTGATCAGGAAGCCTAGATTCAGTGTTTACATTCGATGACGATACAGTTTCTGGTAAGACATTTAGTCGGTACCTTGGGACTTGCTTCATAGCGCCGGTTTCTGTCCGGATTTGGTAAATATTGAAGGTTCCTAAAGGTTGTAAGATATTCACCACTCTTCCAGTAATTTGTCCATCTATTTTCACAAGTGAATTGACTCGAATTTGTGTAACGTCAGCCATGTCGTCTGCAACGATGGTACGACTGTATACCTGTTTTTTGTTACACATACTAAATAAGACAAATAAAAACTGTTTCTAGAAAAAATTATTCGTCAATTTTGTTATGTGTATTTTGTGTATGGATTATGTATGTTTACATCAAAAGAACGTAATCTCGCATCAACGATAGTTTCTAGTGATGAATGAAATGTACACATTTAGAACAAACGTAGTAAACTGTTATGAATGAAAAAAGTAGTTCCAAATTGTGACGTAATGAGGTTGTGGTACAGTTCAACCAATCAGTGACAAGCACAGTCACGTGAAGTGATATGTGCACTAGTGCTCGTATTGAAAAGACGGCATGACTTATGTTTCACCATATGGATAATAAGAAATCTTAATGAATGAAGAATGAAGACCTTAGGTAATACTAACAAGATGAAAGAAAGATGCTATTTTGAGGGAAGATGCACATGTTCATGACTGACATCTGGGCACTTACGAGACGTATCATAATATCATCGTATTTCTTACCAAACTGAAAAAGGTAATCTGAATTTTATTCTTAAATTATTTTAGCGACATATTTAAAAAGAGAAATTTACTTTTTGTTGAACTGTACATGTTAATGACAGCTCCACGTGAACACTTCACGTACATCACATAGGAAACAATGTTAATAAGTTTAATACAGATTGCTTTTAATACTGGCACTGATGAAGAAAGCTAACATAATTAATCTTTCAGAATGTATATACAGATAACTAGCACGTGGTTCCTTAAACTAGTAACTATGCTATGACATGTAATCAAGGTACGTTTCTTAAGATATTGTAACATTTATAAGATAGTATTTGCGGTTGCGAAATGTCCTTGATCCAGTGTTAAGTGTCCCAAAATTTTATTTTAAAATCGATAGTGTTGTTGAATAACCCCAGGTAGCATGGTGAAAACGGCCAGCATTGGATCACTGATGACTGGTTTAATTGGCGCAATGCAGTGTTTGCTCATGAGCGGGGCATTGGCACACTGCCTCATTGCCATCACAAGGGCCCAAGGTGGGTCAGCATAGTGCAATCAATGATAACATCATCAGATCGCAAGTGGGCTAGATTTCGTGCCATCAATGATAACATCAACTTGGCAGTGGGCCAGTATTATACCATCAATGATAACATCAAATCGGCATGCGCAGTGGTCAATCATGGCTTTGACTGCATGACTTCGGTGCCCGGGATGTTAAGATGTTAGTCTTTCATTCAATTAATTTATTCATAAAATATCACGATTTTATTGCATATTGAAAATCGGCCCATGAAAAATCAGAATTTTAAGAAAAAAAGAGGCTCATTTTAATTTTTTTTCTCTCATAAAATTGTCACATTTTATGAATAAATATGTGTTCAGTGTGTTGGACTAGATTAGTTTCATTCGAGACAATTACGATCTCAAATTATCTTGCTTATAGCATTTAAAAGTGATGTTATATCAATGGACACAAGTACAACAACTAATGGATACATATTTCAAATATTTATTAAAAGAAAAGTATACTTATCTAACTACACTTGTAAATATCGAATCTGTACCATAAATATGTTTTATATTCAAGATGTGCTTGTAAGTTCTCCAGCGGTCTCGCTTTCCTCATCCTCGGTCTACAGGGTAATGAAAATAGATTAAAACACGTCTCTCCACCTCCTTGTCCGTGGCGGTCTATAGAGCAGATTCCTTTAGTGTGGCTTCCGAATATGAATAAATAGGAAAACGTGTAATACTTTGAATTTTGCTTACAACAATATACTGCATCATTTACTTCTGAATTTAAGAGGAAATATGTTATTTGGGATATGCACCCACCCTTATTACTCTTATTAAGAAAATACCTTTATGTCATACTTGCATTTGAAGAGGAAATCATTGAATAAGGCCGGCGTCATTCTCAACAATCTTTACACAGCAAATTACCGTTGAGTAATATTGGTTACAATATAATACCCTCAATCATTCAAGACGAAGCTGAGATTGAAATGTATGTTCGTTGAGAGCTAAAGGTAAAACTATAAATGTTGAATGTGTCTTGTATGTCTATACAGTATCCAACACAACACCATAGCTCTGATGCAGATCGTTCCCTGTAACAGGTTCGTAATAATTTTCTGAGAGTTGGAAGTGTCAAGTCTGTTTTCCCTTCAAGGTAATTTCTCAATTGTTGAGAAGGGTGAATTGCCTTCACGACGGCCCAGACAATTTCTTTTTCAGGGTATTTCTTTTCTCTGGCTACTTCTATCTGTCTGATGAGATTGACAAAACTAATTCCTTCTATGCCATGGATGATCCCAGTTACTTTCAGTTATTTACTATTAACTGTTGGGGGTTGAGATGGTTGAGAAGGTTGAGGTGATGTAACGGTTGATCTTGTTATTACCCCTTTTAATGTTTCCTTTAATAAGGTCAAGCCGTCTTCTTTGTCCTGGCTGATAACATCCAGATACATCTCAAGACCACGCAATAAGTTCAGCCTGCCCCTCCTCTTGGGATCCAGCCGAACGTTAAGTTTCTGGCAGATGTGAGTGAGTTGATCTTCTTGAAGTGGATAGATTAATGCCTTAATCTCATAGAACAGGTTCCAAACTTCCTCGTCTGTCTCGGTGGCCATCTTGTTCACGTCGCCCTTGATCCTTTAAACTTCTGATCCTGGCACACTCGCCAAAATATGTGACCCACCTGGAAAAACGAGGGAAGATGTGAGTTTGGTTGATGAACTTTACTGTTTACTGACGAAACATGGCAGAAAACACTCTCCAGCCAATCAGCGGTCTGGATTCTATCCACGTAATTATCACAGAGTTACTCCCCTTAGACAGTTGACAAGAACGGTAGACAATAGAATAAATAATTAAATTATTTATGTCTGCCATATTTGTCAGATACCAAGCATGAACATATTCTTACATTTACAGCACTCAAACAAGAATATAACATTCAATAAACATACCTTCTTTAATTTAGATTTCTGAAATTATATTCCCAAACATTATTTGGATCTAATCAAGGCAGAAACTTACTTTGAGACAGGATTATATTCACAATGTACTATTTTGAAACATATATGCACCTCTCATGACTGTAAATTTGTATACTGCCAATTGTGTGCCGAAAAAGCTGCTTCTTTAGAGAACATTCAGCTGAAATGAGAATCTAAGTTTGATATAACTCTATCCGACAAATATTTGTATGACTGCTTTACAATAATAAATGTAAAACAAGGCAAGGAATTTCCAGTTTAAATTAATTCACAGAATAATTTCAACAAGGTCTTTCCTATATAAAATAGGAATTAGCCAGGATGATATTTGTACTTTGTGTGGTAAAGAGCTTGAAACGCTTGATCATTTATTCTATGCATGTGAAAAACTAAAACTCTTTTATCACGATTTTTGCGTACAAAGTTTCCCTGATATGTGCAGTGTCCGAACATTCACACAAAACGGGCTTTACTGTGAGAGGACACTGGCAGGGGATACACGTCGGAGGATCTTCCCCTCTTTACAAGATATGAGTGTGTTAAATGAGTGTGTCCGATACGACATCGTCGTAGGACACAAGTTTCCTGCCGGGTAAAAGAGGATAGAGATTTGTAGCCTAAATGAGGTTGGATAGAGTAAAGTTTGTTATACTGTTGATGGTCCCAATGGGACTTCCAATATTGTTTAATGTAAGATTTAATAGCTGTTTTTGAATATGTATATGGAACTTTAGTTAGGGAAATAAGTTTGAGGTTAAATGCTCATTTAGCTGCTGAATCAGCTTTGCTATTGCCTCTAATACCCATATGGCTAGGAAGCCAGCAAAAGACGATGTCGCATTGGAGAAAGGTATTATGAATTGATAATACGTCCCGAATTATTGGGTGATCAGTTTTACAGTTTTCAATGGCCTTCAAGCAGGACAAAGAGTCAGAGAAGATAACATAATTATTTGCATTTGAATTTTTAATGTGCCAAAGGGCTTTTTGGATGGCTTTAGCTTCTGTAGTAAAGATGCTACTGCGATTGTGGAGTCTGGCAGCATATGTTTTAGATTGAGTCACAGTTGCAGCAGCAGCTGTGGGGCCATCCTTAGACCCGTCTGTATATAATTGTTTATAATCTGTGAACAAATCACAGAGCTCATAGAAAGCATGTTGAAATACCAATTGATTAGTGTCAGATTTTTCATATTTGGTTAAAGAGAGATTAACACGGGGCTTCACCAGCTCCCATGGTAGAGTGGCAAGCAAACTATGCTCTGCTATTGTTCTTAAGTCGATATCCGAGTATTCAACATGTTGATGAAGCTGGATACCGAGAGGAGGAATAGCTTTAGGTTTTGAACTATACAACTGCTGGTATTCTGGATTGAATACGCAGTTGTAAGCAGGATTAGAAGGGTTAGACTTTAGTTTGGTGATATATTGAAACAATAAGTAATAGGCTCTGTAAGTCTCGTTACGTACGACCTTCACCTTTGACTTCTGGGGAAAGCCTAAACTGAATCATGTTCGTAGCGCATCTGAACACAGCTAACTGTATGTGTATATATATATATATATATATATATATACGTTAGACGGTTCCTAGTCTCTGGTAGATATGCTGTGTTCTTCTGTCAATAACCCGTGGTTTATTGTTTAGCTTTTGGTTGGTTTCACTCAAGCAGTATCAGTCTTGCCATTTTTATCGACTTCCTGTTGACTTACGTCAACGATTATCTTCCAATTCTGGGAGTTATTTACATGCAAGGCTAGTTTTCTCGAATGATTTACGATGGCACTTCCTCGTTGTGTTTACCGTCATTAGCAGCTGCTATCAGTTTTTGCGCAGTTTCCATCGCGGCCGCCGCCCGCGCGTTTTGTATTGGCTATAACTTTTTTCCTAGAAGGTTTTCAGAACTCATATACATAAGTTCTTATTTATGCCCCTGGGGAATTTTTTTGACATGTTCACATTCAAGTTCAAAGGTCAAGGTCACGAGTTCTGAAATCTCTGAAAATATCCTTGTAACTTGAAAAATATTTGTGCTATTCTATAGTCTATAGTCTATTCTCTGTGCTATAGTCTTTGGTGTATATCAACGATGGGGAAAGGCCAAGATTTGAAAAGGTTTTCGCTAACATCCGTCAAAGGTCAAGGTCATAGCGAGGTCACAACTTAAGCATGCTTTTGCGAAAATGTCTTATTTCAACTATTAACACTTTGAATCATTACATGATTGTGATACACAATGAAAAGTGATCACTGATTGTGTGACCTTGAATTTTTAAGGTCAAGGTCACGAGATAGGGTCATGGTCACCAGTTTTGAAATCACTAAATAACTTCTTTCCAAGGAGGTATCAACACCTCATATACATAACTTCTTACTTATGCCCCTGGGGAATTATTTTGACATTTTCATATTCAAGGTCAAAGGTCATGGTCACCAGTTCTGAAATCACTAAATAACTTCTTTCCAAGGAGGTATCAACACCTCATATTCATTATTTCTTACTTATGCCCCTGGGGAATTATTGTGACATGTTCATATTCAAGGTCAAAGGTCAAGGTCACAAGTTCTGAAATTGCTAAAAACAACCTTGTAAATATGGTCACTTCAAACTTGTTTTTGTGCTATTAGGCTCTTATTTGGTTTGTTTGAACTATGGAGAAAGACCAAGATTTGAAAACATTTTCGCTAAAATCTGTCAAAGGTCACGGTCACAGTGAGGTCAAAACTTAAGCATGATTTTGTGAATATGCCGTATTTTAACTATGAACACTTTGAGTCATTGCATGTTGTTATACGCTATGAAAAGTGTTCATTGATGGTGTGACCTTCAAAGGTCAAGGTCATGAGATATTGGTTAAGGCCACGTTAATCCTTTGATCACATTTTGAAAAAAGAAACAGGTTTTAAGAACTAACTTGTGAAAAGTGACCTCAGTGATGATTAGTAATAACTCGAATAATGAAAAAAATGTGTTAAAAAGAATTTTATTTATGCTGACGAGGAGGCGGAACAGGGAAAGGCGAGACCCTAAGTTTCGGAGTTGCTCTGCTTTTGCGGTGTCCCGCAAACGCTAAACTAGTTTTTCACTGTAAGTCTGACAAACTCGTTTTATCAATAAGTGATCCATTGTGAACAAATACGAATGAAAATTTACACTCCATTCATTCAAACCATGAGTAAATTAAATCTATGCTCAAATTGGTGAGAAGAAAATCTTAGCCATCGCTAAACCAAATCGTCGGGTCTTTGACATGCCTACAAAAGGGTCATTTAGTGCAGGGCACTGAATAACGTCATACAAAATATTTGTATAACAATTTATTCAGTAGCAAAATGATTTAAAACAAAGAGGATAGGTCTCTCACTTATTATATGTAAGAAATACATGTTTAGCAATTAATATATTATTGATTTAATTGATTAATGATGTGAGTCAAATTCAGTATCAGTCAGTATTCAAATTAGTGATTGGGGTGATGATTTTAATTTATGAACATATAAATTGGGATAGTAATAGATAGTAATTTGTTTAAAAAAATTAAGAAATATTATTTCATGAGACCTTGAATTTTAGCTAAGAAAATAGTATTTAGGTTATTTAAGAAGCTTTACAAAAAGTTAATAAACAAAACACCAAGGGAACTTTTTACAAAATGTAGTAAATAAATAAATGAAAAACAGTTTCAGATATTGTTTTGTGGAAAAAGACTATTTAAGGTATTTTAGCAATTTGGAACTGAAATAAACATGAACAAACAAGGAATAAGACTAATCCAAATAACGTACAAATAATGTATTATATTTCTAATACTTTAAAAGCTGAATTTATATTTTAATTTTCATCAAATAATTTGAATTCATTTTTCTAATTCTATTTAGATCAAAGTAAAGAAACATCTCTCAGTATTAATGTAACATCACCACATGTCACAACTGGCATGAATGTTTGAATACCCTCTGTACCCAACTCTTTGAATTCGGTATTCCATATGCCAATTATTTGAATTAGTCCAGATTGTCATCTTAATCAGAATTAAAAAAGCACTCTGTGAGGTTTTTCATCTAGATTAAAATGTAAATAATGTGTATTTATTAATACACATATTTTGTGTTAATTGCCTTTTTAAAAAAAAATATACAAATATATTTCTAAACAAGATCACAAGGAAATAAGTATATTGAAAAATGCATACAAAATTCACATCATATTTCAGTCATTATCCAGTTTATCCGTCCATTAATCCATCTACCTGTTGCTGACGTCAATACATTTTGATTTCATTTTAATGTTGTTGTTATTGGTATTTGTTTTGGTTGATGAATATATCTAAGTAACTGGTTTAATATTGGAATTCAGCAAACAAATTTCCTCCTAATTTTTGGCCTGCTTCAGAGTTTCTTCCAAAGGTCCTGAATAATTCAACAGATATTACCTCAATTATAGCAATTATAAAGATAAACATGTATGTCAGGCCTTCATTAATTATTAATTCTTTTTTTAAATTATAATATATATTTCATCATAAACTATATAATACTGACTGTTAAAATGTAATGTTTGCTAAATAATTAGGGTAGTTATGCCCGTGTGAAAATAGCAGATACAAAAATTATTATATACATACAAGATAATCATCCACTGATATCAGTGAATATTTACAATTTATTTGAATGTCTGATTTGTTTGAAAATTATTCTGAATATAAGGCCAATACGTATATAAATAGTTGCACGTTATTAGTTGTTTTCATTTATTTCCAAATAGTAATATAAATGTGTCATTTGCGAGTTGTGGGCAACTTCAAAAGAGATAGTTACTGCACCGGAGTTATTAGGGAACCAGCGAGTTCGTAGGAGGAACCGGTTCCTACACCCGTTATTACCAGTACTAGGGATTTCCGATAGGCCTAATAATCATTTTAATTTAGATAATTTTGGGGGAAATTGGCTTCCACACATGCTTCACTTTTCCTGGCCAGGTTCTTGACACATACTCTTCCTGCCACATACTCTTTCCAGTTCACGATCGACACTCTTCGACAGAGCCGCTTTTTTGGCTGGTCGTCAATGGGCAGAGGCGCAAATAAGATGTCTCGCGAAGATCTCCTGACCTACTTACAGTGCCTAAAGTTGATATAGACGCATTCGTTATTGACAGTCACCTACCTATACAGCCAAGTCGCGATAGTCCAGCCACCGATAATCCGAATCTCGCAGTGTCCGAACGGTAGCAAGATGTAACCAAACTAATCTCTACACTAAACGCCAAAAGAAACGTTACCCCACTTCTTTTTTTAATAACTTTTTAAGTATCAAAGATATTTGAGAAATGAATGGTTTGACAGAAAGCTGTATAACGTAGCTTTATTATAATAACACGTTTAAAATTCCTGATGGATTCATATTGTGGCAAAATGCAGCTTACTTAAGAAGTTTAAAATTGTCCGGTTTTCGACCAAGCTGGTAGTAACAGAAGAAGTTGACAGTAAACTTTTACTTTTGTAACTAGACAAATAGGTTGTATGCTTTACATCATAAGCTCTAAACGATGAAATTCATATCATTCACGAGCACTTATTTCCAGTTCTTAAATTAATGAACAATTAAGTTCTTGTTGAGGTTGAACCTGTACCAATAAAAATAAATCATGCGGAGCACACAGATAAATGCCTAGATATTTATACAAAATTAACTTTCTATTGCCGTTTTTACAAAGAGCTATCTTTGAAAATCTTCCTGAGGTACATTTAGAGGTAGTACACACAAGTCTATCATTCAACAGAGGTATAATGTATTGCCCATGTCACACGCAGACAGAGGTATATCACACAGATAGTGTATGACCAAGTTTCTGAGCTTGAACCTGTACCAGTAAAACTATATAATGCAGAACACACGTATATATGCATATACTACAAGATACATTAAGAGTACACACACGTCTGTCACACACATAAAGATGTATAATCAAGTGACTGTGTTGGCCATTCCACGCATAATGCATCTTTGGTTACCAAGGGTTTTATATATGCTCCGTTACTCTCCACTATATCACCCATGGGAAACTTTATCAGCGAAATATGTACTAAAACTACCAGCCCTTGGCCGGGGTAAGCCAAACAAACAGCTACGCAGCTTGGACCTGCGAGCCAATGACATTTCATATCACTGCGTTTTGTTGAAATCTATCGCAGAAAGCGCCTCAAAGGCGATGTTTTGTCTATTAAAAAGAGCTCGAAATATAAGTATGCCACTTAAATGCCTATTAACGGCATTTGATGCCATGGTTGTACCTATTTTACTGTATGGATGTGAGGTATGGGGATATGAAAATACGTCCATAATTGAAAGAACCCATTTGAAATTTCTGAAATTATCTGCAGCTTTAAAATCTTTTACCCCGTCATATATGCTCTATGGAGAGCTCTGTAGGACTCCTTTGTCAATTCAAATAGCAAAAAGAATGATCTAATACTTGCATAAATTAGCGGGCAATAACGAAAAGGTAAAGTTATCTCAAGTTCTCTATTCATTCATATCCTTAAATTTTGCTAATAATATTGGTACTAATCCATGGCTAGTATATTGGTCACTCCTGCGAATCGAATCAATTCTAACAGATCAATTTTATCAATCTTGGCGTACTGATGTAACATCTAGCTCAAAGGGACAGTACTACCAACTTCTAAAAGAATTACCAAGTTTTGAAAAATATTTGTTTCTTCCTAAAACCATTTCAACCCCAATACTTCGATTTAGAACCGCTAACCATAGACTACCCATAGAAAATGGACGCTGGCAAAATATTGTTAAACATGAACAAGCTCTGTAACTCCCCTTCAGTCGGTGACGAGTACCATTATTTACTTAAATGTCCTAAACTGAATAATGAAAGATCATTACTAATTGAAAGCTGTTTTTACACTTGGCCGAACCTGATTTAATTTAAAAAAACTAATGGCAAATAACGATATTAGAGTTCTAAAGAAACTTGCAAAATTTATAAACATTACCTTTAAGAACTGCTAAAAGAATATTGTTTTTATTTTTTGTTGTTGATGAATGTATATTTTATGTACATAATAGAGATTATGTATTTACATGGATCTGTACATGTATGTATATATTTGTCTCTCTCTGCTGTCTTGATTAATTTATGTTTATATGTTTGTATAATTGTATTGCTCTTGTACCACCGTTGGTGGCAATTGAGCTTAATAAATGAGTCTTGAATGAATCTTGTTAGCCATCCGTCACCGGTTATCTCCCTTGACCATTTCCGTTTCTTCCTATCGAGAATTTTCTTTGGTTACTGATTTCTTCACGCCGGCCAAGGGCGGGTAATTTGAGTACAGATTTCTCTGATAAAGTTTCCCATGGGTGATATAGTGGAGATTAACGGATCATATAGAAAACCATGGGTAACCGAGGATGAGCATACTGTGGCATATCCCACATATGATATCCCTTTAACTTTATGGGGTAGAACACAGATATATGCATATATTATACCAGATACATTCTGAGGTATTTAACACATGCATATCAGAATGTATAAGGACAGTAGTATTCCTACATCTACCTCTGTATATTTAGTTTAGAATGCCTTACATATTTAAAAGTTCTGCATCGTATTAACATCGCTGGTTAAACATCATTACATGTCATAACATTATTGACTTGCTTGGAGTTTTGTTACCTTTCTTGCTACCACCTACATATGCATGTAAGCTGGGCAAAACAACCTCATATCTTTAAATGTTAATGATGCAAGTGTGTGTACCAATTACCTTTCAATGTTTGTGACACAAGTGTGTGTCATACCCCTTAATGTATACATATACTTCTGCATTAGGTAGAACACACAGATGTATGCATACAATACCAGATACATTTAGAGGTGTTACACACCCGGCTGTCACATACATAGAGAGGTATAATCAAGTGAGTTTGTATTGGCCATGTTAGACACTTAATGAGGTTTATCAGAAATACATTATGGTGTCTCACCAACTTTGGGGTAGAACACACAAATATATATAGATTATTACCCAAGGAATCATATGACATTAACGAAACCAGTGTGAGTTTTTGTACTGCCCTAGTGAATGCGAGGAACATACACAAATGTGATTGTTACTGTATTTTGCTGTAACTGCGGTGTCGGATTGGATGATTTTTTCCGTTTAAATTTTGGAGCAGTTATTTCATAGACTATCGAACTGTCGCTTTCTTCCTCAGTGTCTTTATCATCTTCTGGGTTAAAGTCGGGATAGTTTTCAGAATCTTCATCCTCTTCTTTAGAATCCTCATTTGGGATGTCATATCACTTTGAGTTGTCATATCACTTTGGATTGTCAGTTCTCTACCCTTGGGTGTCCATTCTCTCCTCTAGGACGTAAGTTCTCTCCTCTAGGGCGTCAGTTCTCTCCTCTTGGGTGTCAGTTCTCTCTTCTAGGGTGTCAGTTCTCTCCTCTTGGATGTCAGTTCTCTCCTCTTGGATGTCAGTTCTCTCCCCTTGGATGTCAAATCTCTTTGTGATGTCAGTTCTAGGGCGTCAGTTCTCTTCCCTTTGGTGTCAGTTCTCTTTGTGATGACAGTTCTCTTTCTCTTTGTGATGTAAGTTTCCCTTGTGCTGTCAGTTCCCTCTTCTAGGGCGTTAGTTCTCTTCCCTTGGGTGTCAGTTCTCTTTGTGATGTCAGTTCTCTTTCTCTTTGGGATGGCAGTTCCCTTTGTGTTGTCAGTTCTCTCCTCCTGGGCATCAGTTCTCTCCTCTTGGGTGTCAGTTCTCTCCTCTTGGTTGTCAGTTCTCACATTATGGAAGTCAGTTCTCTTTCTCTTTGTGATGTCAGTACTCTTTGTTATGTCAATTCTCTTTCTCTTTGGGATGTCAGTTCTCTTTGTGATGTCAGTTCTCTCCTCTTGGGTGTCAGTTCTCTCCTCTTTGGTGTCAGTTCTCTCCTCTTGGGTGTCAGTTCTCACATTATGGAAGTTAGTTCTTTTTGTGATGTCAGTTCTCTTTGTGATTTCAGTTCCCATCTCTTTGGGATGTCAGTTCTCTTTCTGATGTCAGTTCTCTTTGTGATGTCAATTCTCTCCTCTTGGGTGTCAGTTTTATCCTCTTGGGCGTCAGTTCGCTCTTCTTGGGCGTCAGTTCTCGCCCCTTGGGTGTCAGTTCTCTGTGTGATGAACTTGTCTGTAATAAAACAAATAGGTAACAGGGGTGAAATGGTTTACCACTACATGAGTTGAACTGTATTTTGCTTAGGTTCAGTATATTACAACACCTAAATATTCTGCAACCTATTTAAACACACAATGGTTTTCAAAACCATCAGGAATGTAACCAACTGCCTCGCAGATGGCGTCGTCTTGTTCAGTGAAACATTTTACGGCAAACATTAGTTTTAATGTAAATAACACCAAATACTGGTTTTCTTTCTTGTTTTTGGCACTTCAATAATTAGTCAGTAATTATCAACATCCATCTCTACTAAGAGAACATTTTTGTCATGGTGAAATACATTTTGACTATCAAATTTGACTTTTTTCAACCTAAGTTATTCAAATGACGTTTAAAAAATTATCAACTGGGTAATTACTGAAGAGTTTGTTGGTTGTCCTATCTTAAGACATGGTTTAATCCTGATTTGACAAACAATTAAATATGAAGTGGATACTTATCAACTAAATTTCATTAAGTTATGTCATAACAGTCATTGAATACGTAGGTGTTGCAATACTTTCTTCCAGGTGCATAGAATGAAAAACGAGAAACTCATCAAATCAACATTGTAAAGTGAATTCATGTTAATACAATATAAAAGTTTTCATTTAAAAAAAGGACCAAACTGAGTTTAACACAAGTCAGCTGCCAACTTTGTAAAAAAAATTAAATACATTGTTGGACAGCTGATCATCACTTACCAATACTTTTCAAAATCTGCAAGAATAGAATCACTTAATACTTGTTACGCAGAAATGCTTTATTATTATACTGATTTACAAATGATTTCAGCGTTTATGCTTATTGTGGATACTGTGATTGGGTTGTCCTGTGAAAAAAAAAATTCGAGGATTTAAGTCATGACTTAAAATTTAAATCAGTATTTGACAAGTATAAATGAGCATGGTTAATTCCCCGACCCAAGAATCCAATTTAGTATTACCCGGTACTATTAAATAGCAAATGTCTGTAAATGTAAATGTCGCTTACAGGAACAATGGTTTTATTAAAATATCACCTAATGAAACTGCCCTTGCTGCTAGGTTTTTAGGTGATGACCCCCTTTGACCCACATCTGGGGTCACAGGGTCATGAAATCTATCACTTAGAATGCCATTGTCTAACAGCCAGCGGTCTAAGTAAGATTGGCTTATTATAGCACAGAAATAGGTCACTGGCTTGCCTATGTTATAAATAGATCCCATGCTAAAGCTCCATAGTGACGTCAGTCACGTGACCAGAACAGCCCTCCAAATCATGAATTATGTCTATACATATTATAGCAAATACAGTGCAATCTGTACAAAAAACTGCTACTTTCAAATGCTCACATATATTCTCCAGTCGATAAATTCCTTATGTAGCAAGAAGGTAAACACTGGAATAAGATAGGTGCTTTAGAATAGCCTATTTATTTAAGTTACGTGACCTGAAATTTTCTCTCAAATTATGACATCCAATTAGGAAATTTTGGGTTCCTCTCATCTCATCCGTGGGAAAGAAAGAGGTGGAGCAACTTGAGGGACATTTGTTTAACTGGATAACTGACGTTAGTAACTTTCACCGAAAAAAACTCCCACTTTCAGTCTTTGTCTCTGAATTAGCTGACCCAAACATACAAAATTCGGGGCAAGTCTGTGATATCACGTTCATCTGACAGATATGGTTTAAACGTATTTTATTTCAGAAGAAATACAGATTGGCGAACAAGCCAGGAGGCTTATATTAACGCCTCTCTTTGAAATTACATACATATAGCTGGAATAATATAACATATTTGGTGAAATGCAATATGGTTGTGTACTAAAATGATATATTAACACAAAGATGTTTGAAATATACAGTATGTTAGGTATGCCTGGTCACGATTTATGGGCTGCAGCGCAGTTGAAATTTTAGATTCATATTGTGAAGTGGAAAACAGCGACAGAATTATTTTATTTCAGGGAATCGTTTACTTTTCTTGATAAACTGATGTAAAGAATCGATAATACGGTTGTTAGTCGATATACTCAGGGAACCACTACCGTATAATACAGTCCTAAGGTCATATCCCTGAGTGTAGAAGAACATATTTGATCTTAGTTGTTGATAGTTCCAACAAGTAAAAAGGAAGTGAACTACGTCTTCATTGAAGTGACCACATGAACAACTTTGTATATCCGATATATGTCGATTGTATCTGTGAGCGTTCAGATCACTACAGCCAAGCTTGAGGCGACAATGGATAATTTGACAGAATCTACTTCCGGAATTTAGTTTAAGGAAACTGGGTATTTGAACTGGATTAAGCATACTTTTAAATTGACAAAAGGAGCCCGCATTTTTAATTTCAATCGGCAGGTTATTCCATAGAGTAATAGAGCTTGGGAGGAATGATTGAGAATATCTCTGTGTTCTACAGTTAATAGTTCTGGTTGAAGATCTGTTTCTAAGATTGTAGCTACTCTGTTGAAATACACTGTCTGGTACTAGACCGTTTAGATAATCGGGAGTTAGACCGTGATACATTTTATAGAATATACCAAGTTTGAAGTGATATCTTCTATCTTTTAGTGAACTATAATTAGTTTCCATATATAGTTTATTGTGACTTGTGCCACGGACTGCACCGCATATTGTTCTTAATGCGTCTGGATGTAGATTTTCAAGTAATGTTGTCTGTTCTAGAGTGCAATTATCCCATATATGACAACAGTAGTCGAAATGTGGTAGTATAAATGACTTATATAAGGTGTTCAGCGTTTTTCGGGATAATCGGTATTTCAGACTCCTCAAACAATTGATCATTGGACTGATTTTCTTTATCATTTCACTAATATGTACTTTCCAAGAACAATCGCTTTGGAGTGTAATGCCCAGGTGTTTGTGAGATTCGACTTCTTTAACAGGCTGATTGTCCATTAACAGAGTTGGTTTGATATGATTTTGTGTCTTTCGGGTAAAAGTTATACTTTCGGTCTTACTAGGATTAAAGCTAACTTGCCATTTTCTTGCCCAGTCAGAAATTTTGGATAAATCATTATTTATAATGGCGGCCGCGGTAGCATGGTCATCAATTATAACATAAATTGATGTATCGTCGGCGAAAAGACGAATATTGCTATTAATTCCATCTACTATATCGTTTATATAACTGATAAAACGTAACGGTCCTAAAACAGAGCCCTGGGGTACACCGGCTTCAACAGTTTTCAAATCCGAATTATAGCCATTTATTACAACTTTCTGTAATCTACCTTCCAGGTAACTTCCGAACCATTGTAAGAGATCACCTTGAATGCCACACGCCTGCAGTTTATGAATAATTCCTTTATGCCAAACTCTGTCAAAAGCTTTGCTTATATCACAGAATACAGCTCTAATTTCCTTTCCTTGGTCTACTGCACTTGCAATGAAATTATAAAGATAAGTCAATTGGTTTGCTGTGGAATCGCCAGGTGTGAATCCTGATTGTAAATTAGACAAGATGTTGTTATCTCTTAAATAGTTAAAGACATGTTTAAAGACACATTTTTCAAAGACCTTAGATACACAACTTGTCAAGGCCACAGGTCGGTAGTTTGAACAGTCGTGTTCGTCACCCTTCTTATGGATCGGAATTACGGAAGCAAGTTTCCATGTATAAGGGAATATATGTTTTCGGAGAGAGAGGTTAAATAACTTTGTTAACAATGGGGTCAAAGAGGCTGAAGTTAATTTTAATATTTTATTTCCAATGCCATCAGGTCCAGTAGCTTTAGATGTATCTAAGCTCAGAAGATTATCGCGTACATCTTCACTATTTATAGTGAGAGATGACAACGGGTCGTCGATTTCAAAAGGTATAATTTCAGGTATATCGGCATTAGGTTCGGCAACTGTCGATTGTTCTGTAAAAAACGTGTTTAATAGGTTGGTAATATCTTGCGGATCATCATAGACTTTGTTGTCAGATACCATCGATGGAAATGATGATTTAGCAGAATTAGTTTTCATATAGTTCTTAACTAATCGCCACCACATTTTGGTTCCATGAGTATTATTTATGACTTCGTCAACTTTGACATCGAAAGAACGTTTTGCTTTTCTAACACTCGATATTACATTATTCCGAAGAATTCTGAACTTATTCCAATCTGTTGAACGATTTTTATTTTTGGCAATTTTATGTACCCGATTACGTTTCCTTATGACAGACCTTATTTCGTTATTCATCCAATCTGGGTCCTTTGTTCTAATTGTTACAGTTTTATTAGGAACATATTGGTTTATGTTATTTTGTATTAAATTCGTTAAGTTTTCAGTAATATCATTTACGTTTCCCAAAGAGAAAAACATATCCAAGTTGACATCTTTTATACTTTCATTCAGACCATCAATATCTGCTGATGAGTAATCGTAAATTTTCCGTTTAAATGTATTGTTGTTCTGCATAGTTTCTGCCAGATTGACAAACACCGGACAATGGTCACTACATACAGGTTCTAATACCCCAGAATCTCTTACATTACCAACACGAGATACGAATATCAAATCAAGTAGCGTTTGACTGTTTGGAGTTATTCTCGTAGCATCTGTGATAATTTGTTGAAGACCATAATAGTTTTGTATATGATCTATCTTTGAGTTATTACCGTGAAGAATATCAATGTTAAAGTCACCAGTTATGATCGTGTGCATATCAAGGTCAACTGCAGTAGCGATTGATTCATCGATTAAGTTCCAGTAATCAAAACTTTTGTCCGCACGATAAAACGTTCCAATCAGATAATTATTAGTTTTACATTTAATCTGTATCCAAATTGCCTCAAGCCCGACAACATCTAAATCAGACATCAATGACGCACATAGAGTATTTTTTACATAGACTGCTACACCGCCGCCGCGAGTGGGTCTATCTTTTCGGAACGGTAGATGGTAGCCAGGAATGTTTATATCAATGTTAATTGTTGATGAGTTTAGCCACGTTTCAGTAAGACATATTACATCGTAAGATCCAAATTCAACTTTTAGGATATCCAATTTGTCCTTAATTCTACGCACATTTAAATGACCTATCTTTAAATCTTTTAGCAATTTGGGTCCTGGATTCGGGTGTATGTCTCCACAAAACAATAGTAACAACGAAATTAAAATTGAAACACTTGAGTTATATAAGCATTGAAATTTGAAAGCATATATATATAAAGAGAATTTACCTGAATGTTTGTTATGAATTGCTGCAGCAAACTGACCCACTGTCTGTCTATATTGGCATAAATCAGCCGACATCAAAATTCACACACAGACAAGCAGATAGACAGACAGTGGGGACTGAATGGACGGGGACGTGACGGTTTAGGCATACACTAAGTCCATAGTATGATGATACAATAAACACTAAACAAAGCAATGAATTCTTTTTGATTGGGATACATTCATAAGTAGGAATGTGTAACAAAACATGGAAAAAATAAACAAAAAGTAAAAGGTAAGACACTACCATGTCAAATTAGAGTAGATCCGTCGGAAAAATAAATATCTAATAACATAAAATGACTATATTATGTATTGCGAAAGAGTTGAGAGTGAAAGCATTTAGTTTCCTGAGCTAATGTGTAAGTCTACATGTATGCGGAGTTGTCACTGACGCGACATGAGTAAGTCTACATGTAAACATGAAGCATAGGATGCTCGCTCTGCACGTTTGTACGTGTGTGTCACAGCACGGTGAAGAGATAGAGAGAAGAGAGTGAAGACACGTGGAGTGGATACTGATATGCAGTGATTCAGGATTCAATAGGTAAATAAGTCATATTGCTATACTTCATTGTTGGACTTACGTATAATGTTATTTTGAGAATATGTTTCAATCTGTTGCAACTTGATGTTAAATGCACTGTTTGTGCCCTAGCTATATCATGTAGATTATAGGATCATAGTATGGTGATTGTTTTAAGTAGTTTTTAAAAGCTCGGAAAGAATAATGAAATAAAAATGATACGTAAATAGAGAAGAAATAAATTTAAAGGAAAAACAATAAGATAACATACCGTGAATAGGATCAGTGTGACCTTCCGTGACCCAATTGTCAAGTGTAAACAAACATAAGGTCAAAGTTGACATGTAAGGACCCAAAGATATCAAAACAATATATCCCCACTCTTTGAAATCAACATATTTAAAGCTTTTTAGACCTTCGTAAAATATACCTTATAATCTGGTTGACAAGATTTTCTTAGGAATGAGATCTAGGAACTAACATTTCCCATTGTCAATATCTTGGATGCACAGATAGATCCCGGTTGTGGAGTTCTGTAAGGCTTCTACAGTGGTGTCCATTGTTCATAAGATACAGTCCAATGAATTTGAAAAGAAATGTAACATAAATATAATGAATTAACTTGACTAATTTTTGGATAAAGCATAAAAACAACAAACACTTAACTGTTCATCAGCAGTAACATTCAATTTAGAAAGAAAACATCTAGTTCATGATAGTTCCAGTTTGATCATAGACCTCGTTAAGGTGACTCCTCGATGCTACCTTTTTGAGTGTCCCAACCTTGAACTTAACAAGTATCACTCCCCCGGTGACCCAAGTAGACTCTATTTTCCCAGCTTTTGCCAGTAGTCGCGCTTCTTTTGCAAGTAACGCTCTGGTTCTGGTCAAATCTTCGTTGACAAATACTTTGGAGCCAGCATGCTGTTTCGTCTTCAGTTTAGATCTGTTACTGAGAAGGCTGCGTTTACTTGCGTTACTCACAAACATAACTATGATAGGTCTGGGTTGCGATTGTGGCGAGGGAGGGAACCTAGGTACCCTATGGCTAATGTCAATATCACCTGGGGACATGTTGACGCCGATAGATTGGGCGATGCCCAGAACAATAGAGTCCGTGTCCTCACCTGTAGACTCCGGCACACCCGTGATCCTGACGTTGTTGCATCTGGAGTATTGCTCTATTCTATCCATCTTATCGGTCAAATTTTCAATAATCTTGTCCTGCTCATCTACCCTGTTTTTAACTTGAGTTATGTGCGTTACAATTTTTTGGTCAATGATTCCGGTTATTTCTTCTTTCAAAATTGGTTTGATGGCTTCACCTACTGCTTTGCCGATAACGGAGAGTAATTCTTGGTTTTGTAGAGCTAGCAGTAGTTCCTTAACAATTTCACTGGTGTTCGGTGACTCCATGTCTAACTCTGAGGTGGACTCACACTCGGGTACACTGTTAAGAGTGTCGTTTGTTGAGACTGATATATTATTACACTGTCTCTTAGTTTCTAGTTCAATTTCAGGAGATGTGAATACTTCTTCCCTATTGCGTTTAGATGTGCTTGGTGTATCCATATATATAGTCAGTTCGATATGCACATTTGGTCGAAAACAGGACGATATGAGAATGTGTAGGTTGATAATGTTCACATCATATTCAATCCATCAAGTATCTACAAAGTCAATGACCATCCGTTCAATATATTTACATATAAGATAGATATAGTAAATATGCTCACTTTGATGTCATTATAGGCTTGTAATCTCCATTACTTTCCTTCGAATTAGTTGAAAATCACATAGTGTTGTGAGAGCTGAGAAAAGCACGTCCAGCCATGATGATGACGTCACAAAGTCTGACAGATATATCACTCTGGGATACTTTAACACTTTTTGTTTTGATATGACCTCAGTGATATGTCATTGTGGCTCCAATTTGTGAAGCAGGGGTTAAAACAGCAAGACTAAGGGTCAGGGTTTCAGTGATGGGTTGCTCTTATCTCAATGGTTGTTGGTGGCTGCAGTAGAGATACTGATAAACAACTGTCATTTCTGATTCAATTCATAAGAATGAAACTGTATACAACTTATTACTTTCTTTACTTTTTACCACAAAAGTGACCCTATTCCTAGAGGGAGCGTTTAGAAGGTTGGTCACTTGACGTCAATGAGTAATATGATTGGCAAACAGCTAGCTGAAACTAGGATGAAAATGAGGCCGCTTTATTGCAGGATAAGATATTCATTTCATATATGGTCTCCAGATTGCTGACTGAAGGTGAGTTCGGGTTTAAAGCCGCTTTCAAGAGTATTTCACTTATATTGCGGCTGCTAGTATTATGGCAGGGAGAAAACCCGCAACGCCATGTGGCTATGCAGAGAAACCTGCGAGCATCGGCTGAACTAGCAAACAATGGGTAGTCATCACACATGCAATAATAAAATACTGGTCAAAGTATGTTGACCACTAATGTCAGGATTCTAATCATTTTCATCCATGAGATATAAATCAAAACAGCTTATAAGAAGCTATCTCTTTGAAATGTCAAATGCAAAACTAAAGCAAGCAGGCACGGTTGAAATCATGTTAGATACAGGCAACAGATAACTTAAGCAAGTCCCCCCCCCCCCCCCAAACCCCCCCCCCCCCCCAAAAAAAAAAAACAACCCAAAAAACAAACCGTGTGCAGACTCCTTGGCCAATGGGGATTCTAAATTGTAGATTTCGTGACCCCGTGACCCCGTGACCCCAAATCGGATCAAAGAGCTCATGACCGCAAAAGCTATTATCATCTTGAGATTTTATGTGCTCTTCAAAGGGAGGTAATTAAACAACAGTGATGAATTAAATGTTCAAGTGTGTCTTTATTTGAAGGGGATTTCATATCTGGCCTCAGAGATAGGTCAGAGGGGTAAGGACCTATTTCATCTCCTCCATTTAAAGTGCTTCCTATTTGTTGTACCTCTCACCTTGAAGTTGACATTTTGAATTAGTTAATGTATAAAGCCTGATGAGCTACAGAGCCAGTGGTTCTATTTTTTAATAACCCGCATAGCATATGACCATTTATACCATTTGCCAGTGCTATGAATGACCAACTTAAGGACTTGTATTTATTAAAATGAAGTGTTCCAGGTGAGGGTTATTGTCTCATTCGGGTAAGTTGTGCACATTCTAGTTATCGACGTAGGTGTACAGATAATATAAAATGTATGTATTTCTTATTTTGCATCAAAACGTTACGCTCGGTTTTAGAACCGGCTCACCATTGTTTCATTGACTTTGTGTTTGCTTTCCTACTTAACTGCTTTAAATGTCGCTATTTGGATATTTCCTTATACTGACGAAGTTTGTCTTGCTAATCTATCATTTAATGTAGCTCTAAAACACGCTACAGGAAATATTGATCTGATTAGAATCAGTTATTTTGATTTCCATAAGTAGAGCACCCTTTAAAATCGCCCGTTTGTTCGGATAGAAAATAGATGCAGCAATACGTGGTGAACCGGTGATGAAATCAGAGGAGGTTCAATCCAGAATTGATCACGTTTGATTTTTCTGGAGAACCAATCAGAATCGAGTATCGAGCAATGTCATGGTAGAATGAAAGTTGTCTCGTTCCTGCAACAGTTGTAGGTTGCATGTACACATATTAAAACACAGTACTAACAAGAGAATTAGTGAGCAAAGCTCACTTATGATACCCCCGCTTTTACATTAACATTGGTCAAAGAGAAATGTTTTGTATGAAAAGACCATAACATATATTATTAAAGCAGAGTAAGTATTACACCTCTAAGCATGTTTTAGAAGTAAAAGTCAAAGTGGTTTCGTAACATTTGAACAACAAGAAGAGCGTTTGCGGGACACCGCAAAAGCAGAGCAGCTCCGAAACTTTGGGTCTCGCCTTTCCCTGTTCCGCCTTCTCCTCAGCATAAATAAAATGGGATTTTTTTTTGACCAAAATTTGTTCATTATTCAAGTTATTCTAATAAGTTGAATCATCACTGGGGTCACTTTTCACAAGTTTGTTCTTAAAACCTATTTCTGATTTCAAAATTGGATCAAAGGATTAACATGGCCTGAACCAATATCTCATGACCTTGACCTTGACCTTAGACCTTCAATCACACCATCACTGATTACTTTTCATTGTGTATAACAATCATGCAATGACTCAAAGTGTTCATTGTTAACATAAGGCATAGTCACAATAGCATGCTTAAGTTGTGACCTTGCTGTGACCTTGACCTTTGACAGATTTTAGCGAAAACTTTTTCAAATCTTGGTCTATCTCCATAGTTGATATATACCAAATAAGAGCCTGACAGCACAAAAACGTTTGAAGTTATCATGTTTACAAGGATTATTGTAGTAATTAAAGCACTCGTGACCTTGACCTTCGACCTTGAATGTGAACATGTCAAAATCATTTACCAGATTTATAAGAAAGAAGCTATGTATATGAGGTGTTAATACCTTCTTGGAAACAAGTAGTATTTGAGTTATGAGCGGAACCAAAAGTGTGACCATAGACGCGCACACAAAGACGCTTAAAAGTGGAAAATCTGAAAAAATAATCATGGAATCTGAAGGAAACATAGAAAAGGCACATCTAGGGACCATAAAGTGTACATGTATAAAGTTTCATAACAATTGAACAAGTAGTATTTGAGTTATGAGCGGAACCAAAAGTGTAAGCATAGACGCGCACACAAAGACGCTTAAAAGTGGAAAATCTGAAAAAATAATCATGGAATCTGAGTGAAACATAGGAAAGGCACATCTAGGGACCATAAAGTGTCCATGTATAAAGTTTCATAACAATTGAACAAGTAGTATTTAAGTTATGAGCGGAACCAAAAGTGTGACCATAGACGCGCACACAAAGATGCTTAAAAGTGGAAAATCTGAAAAAATAATCATGGAATCTGAGGGAAACATAGAAAAGGCACATCTAGGGACCATAAAGTGTACATGTATAAAGTTTCATAACAATTGAACAAGTAGTATTTGAGTTATGAGCGGAACCAAAAGTGTTCCGGACGAACGGACGCAAGGACGGACGGACGCGCTGAGCGCTATATACCCCCGACTACTTCGTAGCGGGGTATAATAAAGATACTAATAGCCTGAGATGTACACATCTATTGAGTATTCTGCGGGAGCAAATATACCGGGTATATAGATATGTACCCGTGCAATTCCTGTTGGACACAATCGGGGTAGGGGTTATCAAAAAGATAAATTTGCAAAGCGGAAGAGAGCAAATGCGTTTTTGTATGGTTGCAAATATAAACTTATATTCTCATTTGTTAAGATACTTTCTATGTTCGTTGTGGGTTGCTTAGGGTTACCGTCATTGTCTTTTACTTTAATTAAAAATTCCAAGACTATTTTAGTATTGGATCCAACTTTTCAGATGATCTTTTTCAGGGAGAAGCAAACACATTGCTGTTTTTATCTGAAGTATTACATTCAGTCATGTTTTGATGTAAATTAATTGACAGAATGCAACGTCAAAATTCCATCAAAATGATCAGTCAACATAAATAAACAATCTATTGAATAGACTTTGTTAACAGAAACCACCCAGTGAGGAATGTCTCGGTTACTATTAATAACTTTCAGATGGGTTAATTATCTAACTAACATCATAATTGATGTTTAGATCCAATTCGAGTAAGACTGTTTCTGATGAAATTTCCCAGGGGCAAATAATTATAGAAGATAATGGATGTAAAGCCCATGGTAAACGTTGTTTGAAATATATGACAATAAAGATATTTTTTAATTCTTTTATTTGTTACTTAAATCATGACCGGTAAACAGGGTGTGCCTGGCAGGTACTATGTCTTTGTTACATCCAGGTTTAGTACAGCAGTAGGTACAGGATAGTTGGTAGTTGTAGATGTTTGTAGGTTTAAAATCGACACAGTTGCTGTTATCTGACGTCTCATGCCACCACCTTTTGTAGCATTCAGCCACACTGGCACAGCTGAAAGAATTGTATATTTCGGTTAACAAGTAAAGCAACAAGTTATTCCTTGAGGCAAACAGGCTGTATTTGAAATTTGGTTGATTACATACATTACATGTACTTGTTCTTTAAAAAATATAACTGTTGAGTTGAAAAAAGGGCGGTATTTCAAGTCATAAATTAAAAAAAATAGTTGTCTTTATGTGTAGGATTGAATAGCTATTAGAGCAGGTATGAGAGAAATATTACATACAGCATACAGTACAAATGGCAGTGCCCAGAAGCAATGATATATTATGTAGATACCGTACACCTGGAAACTTTCGAGGCACAACATAGTCGACGTTCAGAACCTTTTGTGTATTTAATTGTCTTAGTTGCAGGTATCCAACAATGTTTTTAAGTTATCATCCTGTATAACCAGACGTTAGCTGATAGCACAGCTGAACTTGAAAACCTATTACAAGATGCATTTCTTGTGTTTTGACAAGAAATTAATTTTGTTGACTAATCTTGTCGACACCTGTTCACATAAGATCTGATTGACAACTGTCGTGTATTGTTGTCTCAAAAAGGGTTTTCAATGATTTAAAAAGTCTATAGAACTTATATGTATATCTTTGGTAAAAAAACATAATTCACAAATGCATGCTTAATCTATAATATTTGCAAGTGAGTGTCATTTAATTGTTGAATGAACTATTGTTCAATCGACATTTGAATGACTGGTGAATGTTTTTCTCAGTGAACGGGGTTCAAGCCCTTACCACGAAAACCACGAACATTTTTAGCCACGACATGGCATTAGACATTATGTATCATATGTTGATCTATTATTCTTAAACTTACAGATTTTAATCGTTTGTATCACAAACTAACCTCTTTGTCACGCTTTTGGATCCTGTGCTGTCATTCTCAACGTGATTCAGGCAATACGGTTTCTCATTAGGACAAGTGATAACAGGATCATTTCCAGGGATGAGACCACAGAGAGATCCAGAGCAAACTTCACAACGTAGAGGTGCAGCAGTTGTTGTAGTGGCATCACTGGTCGTGACAACAGTAGGTGTACTTGTGGTGATCCCAGGAGTAGAAGTAGTGGTACCCGCTGTTGATGTGCCCGTCTTAGAATCGGAGGTTAATGCAATCGTTGATGAAGTGCCAATTTTAGAAGTAGAAGTAGGCCTTGTTCTGCCCATTTTAGTAGCAGTAGATAAACTCGTCTTTCTCATGTCCGTTTCAGAAGCAGAAATAAAAGTATTTGAAGTAGTGGTAGATTCAGAAGGGGTAATAGAGGAAGAAGCTATTAAACCAAGTGGTTTTTTAGCTAAAGTAGTTGTAGAAGTCTTGGTGGAAGAGGAATAATCAGTTTCAGTGGTAGTTGATTCCTTAGTTTTAGAAGGGGCCGCAGTAAACGGGTTGGTTGTTGTAGTCGTAGCAGTGGCTGTAGTAGTTGTGATAGAAGAAGTAGTAGTCGTAGTGGTTGATGTTGCAGCAGTTGTAGTGGCACTTGTAGTGGGGGTAGTAGCGGATGTTGTAATCACAGCTAAAGGAAGTTAAATATTTCGAATATTTCATAACATTGATGTCATCTTGCGTTCTGTTAATGTATGCATGGATTAAACCTCAATGACGAAATTGCAGAAATTACCTTCTTCATAAAAACAAAAAATGTTCATCAGTTGTGCACGTGTAAAAGATATTTAATACGATGGTGGAAGGCAGACACGTCAATAACAAATTTGATTGTATCACTATTTAGTAAACTTTGTAATTTGTTAATATAACATAAGTAAACACATGCGTTTTGGAAACATGTACCATCAAAAAAATAGTAACTAACACTGATAATAAAAAAATCAAGGTTTCAATTACTCATATCCGAATATTCACCTTCACATCTCGGTGAAGAGGACCAAATTGATGCAGAAGAACACACAATTGTTGTGTCGGCTCTGCTTGGTTTATATCCAGGAGCACATGTCAGTGAACACGTGGATCCTGGCGTGTGAACAGCGGTGGAAGAACAGTGGAAGCTGCCATGACTGACAGTAGCTGGTGTTGGACAACGTATCTCTGAAAGGAAAGCCATTCTACATGTACTTTTTAAAGTTTATTTCAATGATGTAAAGGGTTTATTTAGTGTTATTGGGATCATGGTATATCCACCTGATTTCCAAACAGAACTTCATTCTTTAGTGTTGAAGTGTTTGTCAATAATGCCTTGCATGAATTCAATGGTCTGACATTCATACAGAGATGGCATATTTGATTATCGACTATTTTCCAAGGCATGAAAGGGAGCTCAACCTATTATATAGAATATAATCAGATTTCTTTACATCACTTCAAATATTGATCTTATGAAACTGTTTTGTGTTGTTTAGTAATGAAATCTTCAACGGAGTCAGAACAAGTTTAGCATTATCCCCCACATTATATCATCCCTTCAAATTTTAAGAAAACAAAACCCACGAGGTTATTTAGTTTATGATAAGAAATAAGATATCAACAAAAGGATGATACAGTTTCAATAATGTAATTATTAATAATAATTCAATAGAATACTTGATCTGATCTAGTGTGAAAAAAATCACCAATAGTAATCCTGATAAACTGTTTGAGAGGCATTCTAGAAGTTGGTGTGATGAAGACAAATATGTTATGGATGATCAACTTCTTTATTAGCAATAGCGACGTTTCGGTATAGATCCTTATAGCGTTATGTCCTCTCATCCGCCCACTGGCTAATTAACTTACTACGCTCTGATTTCCTTGCTATCACTTCACTTCTTCAACCATTTATGTCATTGTTACCTCAACTTGTTGTATTTGTTATCTCTTTATCATACCAACATGTATCCTGTATATAACCTGCTGTTTCACCATCTCTTCCATATGCTTGATAACGGTATAAGGATCTATACTGAAACGTCGCTATTGCTAATAAAGAAGTTGATCATCCATAAAATATTTGTCTTCTTAAGTAATCCTGATGTTGATAAAACAATATCAAGGTTGCGCTGACAAGCTTAACATGCAATTCAATGTTCTGCTGCGACCTTGAATACTGTCAAAATCACCAAAATCAGCCCTCTCTGTTCCCAATAAGAGTTTGTGGTAAACATGAAGCAACGCAAGTGAACAGTTTGTAAGGAGACGGCTTAAAAGCTTAGCTAGCAAGTGTACAGGTCAACACATTCAAGATAGCCCTGTGATCTTGCGAAAAATGTGAAGCTCATCAAATTGTATTTACATACAAGTATCTGTTAATACACAAATAAGACATTAGCTAAAGTAGACATAAATGGCTTGGCATACATCCATTAGTTTTATGCATTCTCTTCACAAGTGTTTTCTATGTTAGAAACACCATATCACTTACCAATGCATGAATCAGGCGTAGTCCATTGATCAGAAGACAAGCATGTTATGTGTGAGCTTGGCTTGTTTGCTTTGTATCCAGTGGAACACTGCAGATGACAAGAGTCGTTCAGTTTGTGACTTGCCGAGGAAGCACATCTATATATTCCGTGCTCGACCGCGGGTGGTGAAGGGCATTTTATCTCTGAAGAAACAGAAATTGGTGAAAATCTTCTTTGCATATTTATTCTATTTTCCCATAGATTGTTGTATAATATGAACAACACTTTTTCTGTGTTTTGTCTGTGCATTTCCAAATTATATAAAATATTCGATGTCATACATACCGTCAAGTATGGTTTAAGAATAGAAAATGCTAATTTGAATAGTATCCCTCTTCAGTATCCCTCACCGGGATAAGCACGCGCCTACGCGAGAAAACGTTTTAGCACTTGTAAGAACAGTTTACTGCGCATGTATAATATAGAGAAGCGCGCAACAGCGGGGTGATCTCCGTTAGGAGACATTTTAGACCAAAAAAGAGGTCATTTTCGTGTTTATCGACAAAAGTTTAATTAAAAACTTCGTCTAAAAGACGAGAGTTTTAAACACAAATTTGTGTTTTACTCAAAAACATCTTTCACATCGTCTGTAATATTGAAAGGAAATCCCAATGACGTAGCTTCTCACTGATTGGTCAATTCAATCTCACGTGTGGAATTTTCCAAATAAGGAATAGACTTGGGAATGTCGCTGGCCTGACGGTAAGATCCACGTTTGCGTGGGCTGATCTAAAACATATATTGTTTGTTGTAGATCATAGATTACTGTATGGATGTTTGACATACTTTATGTTGGGCCCTATATTTATAACCAACGGCGAACTTGTTTGCTTTTCAGCGAAGGAGAACTAACAATAATTATTACATCGGGATATCAATAAATGTTCAAAGGGAGTGATCATGTCACAGCGTCCACTGTTGAATGTTTATGAATTGTGTAAATTCTACATGTGATGTCCATGCACATGATATCACCAAATGCTAATTCCATTTTTGATTGCGAATAATATAAGTTTTGGACATCAATTTGATACGATTCACTACCCGAAAAGGTAAGTCAACAAGCTACGTGTTCATGTTTTCATTTATTAGATTCTCTACTCAACGCTTCAGTATTTCAGCGAACGTTCAAATCGTAAAATTATAAATCACAATAAGCACTTACCTTGAAAGTTTTTTTTATTATATATCTTGCTATGATATTATCTGTAAGAAAGACACCCCAGAAGTGTTTTAACAAATTTTAAAATGTCCTAAATTTCGTCAGTTCGTCAAAAGGATAAGAATGTAGAAACTTAAGGTGTACCTAAGAGTTAAAATGTAGTCGAAATAATACTTAACTGACGACTGTCACAGAATGCTTGAATTCAATGTGAAGGTTATTTCATATGAATTTGCATTACTTTTGCAACGCCAAGTTGCATGACAATGTCCAATGGCGGCCAAAAAAACGAGACACCAAACGAGATTTCAGTTCAAGCAGTTGATTCAAGGGAACTAACTGCTGTGGATTAAAGCGTCCATAAAATGTTCCTGGAAATTCATTTCAATCCCAAATGGAAATCGGATTATCACAGTTCGGCATCGAAGAAAATTCGGACAATGTTAGTGCCCGAAGTTCTTGCATAAAAAAACTAGGCTAATCACTAGGCCTAACGTTATTATATAATGAGGGATCAAAGGGCTAAATAACATCATCAAACATTATCGAAGGGTTAAATTAAATTAAATCATCTGTATCCAAGGGTTAAATGAAATCATAGGAATGTGTCCAAGGGTTAACTAAGGGCCTAGACTACAATTACTAAATTTAAAGTGCGACCTGTCAATCAGACGGTGAAAACCCCATGTCTTGGCCTACTGCAGTACGGTGCACGAACAAAACAAATCCAACGTTTTCTTTACATTCCATTTTAGAAAACCAGCACTAGCCCTAAACTTATGAATGATATATCATGTGCTGGACGTAGGGTTGATTGGTATCCTCAAGGCTAATGGGGTTAGTACAGCAGCGACCGATCTTCCGTTTTTGTCAACAAACATGGCGTTATCGCCTCGACGGAAAAACAACGTCTGCGCATGTCCGACAGGTAAAATAATATTCTAGAACATAAATAATAAAGAACAAAAAAGAGAGCCCTTATATGGTGAGGGATTCTAAAGTCAGGCCGTATCATTTTAAATGAATAGTTGAACAAAGTCCTGAACAAAATAAGTATTAGTTAGCATAAATAGAGAAAAGATTCACACAATCTATTAATCATATCTAGACACAGGATATCCGCGTTTTAGATATTGTTCTTGCAAAGAAGATACAACTATTTTTTGATAGATTGAAGGAAAACCTTGGTGAATAAAAAAGCTGGTAAAATCGGGTCTAAGGTGGGTTTGAATGTAAGCAGATAACATACCAACACATTCATCTTTTGTGGACCATTTGTCTGTTTTCAAACAATTTATGATGGATTGTGTAGTTCTGGGTTTGTATCCACTTTGACACTGAAGATGACAGACGTCGTTCAGTTTGTGGGTTGAAGAGGAAGCACAGGTGTATGTTCCATGGGTAACCTTGGGCGGTGCAGGACACTTTATCTCTGTGAAAAAGAACGTACAGATTATTCCCTCGTATTCAGGGAAAACTGACAAAAGCTCGGACACAACCCGAGGTCGCCCAAACTTTTCACTTGGAGCTGACGCAATAATATCTGCAATACATGTACTCTTTTTGTTTCAAAAGGTTCCTTTTTAATATGTTCTATTTGTATTTTCTTATGATAAATAGTTGACGGTTTGACTTTTTATCAAAACTAGCCTTTGCATGAGGTTTCATGAAAGAAATGTGCAAAATATTTGTTTTAATGTTAATGTTGGCGCACAGTTTAGAATATATAGAAAGCTCCAGAATTTATCAAATTATATTAGTTAAATATTGAGATTTTGATATTATGTCAAAATTACCTTGGTTCGAACAGTTGTGACACTATAACATTTTCTTTGTAACCACTTGTAAAGTCTTAAATAACCGAGGAAAAAGTATGGAAATATGTAGAAATATTACAGTTTAACATAAGACAACACAATTAGGTTAGAAAATTAGAAGTTTAGCACAAACATCGTTCAAGCATCAGTATACCTGCGAATGTGATTGTGACATCATTTATTCTAATGACGCACGTGGAAGTTGCTAATAATTTAGCATCGGAAAGCATCCTCTTAATAAATGACAAATGACTTCAAGTAGTTTAACTACGGATATGCCATTGTTCGTGGACTATTAATAACGAGTTTTGGGATATAAAGAGTCAGTTTTATGAATAGTTTAAATGACCGGCGCATACCGAAACATTAGGTTGTACATTTATGACAAAAGTGTCTGAACTTCGCGGGAATTGATATAAACAATTAAAACCGTGAATTTTCGGTAAATCTAAAACAATTGTGAAATATCTTAAATAAATCTCTTATAATATCTTAACATCCTTTATATCTAATATTTTGATTTGCTGAAATTGACTTTTTAAAGGTTATTATTGATTGTAAAGTCTTTCATAATATATGAATGCAATCACCATCCAAGCTTCGGTCAGTTTGCCCTAATCTCTGTTCAATACTGTCAAAATCACCAAAATCAGCCCTCCCTGTTCCCAATAAGAGAGTTTGTGGTAAATATGAAGCAACGCAAGTGAACAGTTTGTAAGGAATACTGCTTAAAAGCTTAGCTGGCAAGTGTACAGGTCAACACATTCAAGATAGCCCTGTGATCTTTCGAAAAATGTGAAGCTCATCAAATTGTATTTACATACCAGTATCTGTTAACACACAAATAGGACATTAGCTAAAGTAGATATAAATGGCTTAGCATACATCCATTAGTTTTATGCATTCTCTTCACAAGTGTTTTCTATGTTAGAAACAACATATCACTTACCAATGCATGAATCAGGCGCAGTCCATTGATCAGAAGACAAGCATGTTATGTGTGAGCTTGGCTTGTTTGCTTTGTATCCAGGGGAACACTGCAGATGACAAGCGTCGTTCAGTTTGTGACTTGTCGAGGAAGCACATATATAAATTCCGTGCTCGACCGCGGGTGGTGAAGGGCATTTTATCTCTGAAGAAACAGAAATTGGAGAAAATCTTCTTTTCATATTTATTCTATTTTCCCATAGATCGTTGTATAATATGAACAACACTTTTTCTGTGTTTTTTCTGTGCATTTCCATGATATATAAAATGTTCGATGTCATATTTACCATCAAGTATGGTTTAAGAATAGAAAATGCTAATTTGAATAGTATCATTTTAAATGAAAGTTGAACAAAGTCCTGAACAAAATGAGTATTAGTTAGTATAAATAGATAAAAGATACACACGGTATATTAATTCAATCTGGACACAGAATATCAGCTTTTCAGAGACAATTGTTTTTGCAAAGAAGATAAAATTATTTCTTGAGAGATTGAAGGAAAACCTTAGTGCACAAAAAAGCTGGTAAAATCGGGTCTGAGGTGGGTTTGAATTTGAGCAGATAACATACCAACACATTCATCTTTTGTGGACCATTTGTCTGTTTTCAAACAATATATGTTGGATTGTGTAGTTCTGGGTTTGTATCCACTTTGACACTGCAGATGACAGACGTCGTTCAGTTTGTGGGTTGAAGAGGAAGCACAGGTGTATGTTCCGTAGGTAACCTTGGGCGGTGCAGGACACTTTATCTCTGTGAAAAAGAACGTACAGATTATTCCCTCGTATTCAGGGAAAACTGACAAAAGCTCGGACACAACCCGAGGTCGCCCAAACTTTTCACTTGGAGCTGACGCAATAATATCTGCAATACATGTACTCTTTTTGTTTCAAAAGGTTCCTTTTTAATATGTTCTATTTGTATTTTCTTATGATAAATAGTTGACGGTTTGACTTTTTATCAAAACTAGCCTTTGCATGAGGTTTTATGAAAGATATTTGCAAAAAAAATTTTTTAATGTAAATGTTGGCGCACAGTTTAGAATAGATAGGAAGCTCCAGAATTTATCAAATTATATTGGTTAAATATTGAGATTTTGATATTATGTCAAAATGACCTTGGTTCGAACAGTTTTGACACTATTACATTTTCTTTGTAACCACCTTTTAAAGTCTTAAATAACCGTGGAAAAAGTATGGAAATATGTAGAAATATTACAGTTTCACATAAGACAACAAAATTAGGTTAGAAAATTAGAAGAACATCGTTTAAGCATCAGTATACCTGCGAATGTGATTGTGACATCATTTATTCTAATGACGCATGTGGAAGTTGCTAAGAATTTAGCATCGGAAAGCATCCTCTAAATAAATGACAAATGACTTCAAGTTGTTTAACTACGGATATGCCATTGTTCGTGGACTATTAATAACGAGTTTTGGGATATAAAGAGTCAGTTTTATGAATAGTTTAAATGACCGGCCCATACCGGAACATTAGGTTGTACATTTATGACAAAAGTGTCTGAACTTCGCGGGAATTGATATAAACAATTAAAACCGTGAATTTTCGGTAAATCTAAAGCAATTGTGAAATATCTTAAATAAATCTCTTATAATATCTTAACATCCTTTATATCTAATATTTTGATTTGCTGAAATTGACTTTTTAAAGGTTATTATTGATTGTAAAGTCTTTCATAATATATGAATGCAATCACCATCCGAGCTTCGGTCAGTTTGCCCTAATCTCTGTTCAATACTGTCAAAATCACCAAAATCAGCCCTCCCTGTTCCCAATAAGAGAGTTTGTGGTAAATATGAAGCAACGCAAGTGAACAGTTTGTAAGGAATACTGCTTAAAAGCTTAGCTGGCAAGTGTACAGGTCAACACATTCAAGATAGCCCTGTGATCTTTCGAAAAATGTGAAGCTCATCAAATTGTATTTACATACCAGTATCTGTTAACACACAAATAGGACATTAGCTAAAGTAGACATAAATGGCTTGGCATACCTCCTTTAGTTTTATGCATTCTCTTCACAAGTGTATTCTATGTTAGAAACAACATATCACTTACCAATGCATGAATCAGGCGTAGTCCATTGATCAGAAGACAAGCATGTTATGTGTGAGCTTGGCCTGTTTGCTTTATATCCAGTGGAACACTGCAGATGACAAGCGTCGTTCAGTTTGTGACTTGTCGAGGAAGCACATCTATAAATTCCGTGGCCAACCGTGGGTGGTGAAGGGCATTTTATCTCTGAAGAAACAGAAATTGGAGAAATCTTCTTTGCATATTTATTCTATTTTCCCATAGATCGTTGTATAATATGAACAACACTTTTTCTGTGTTTTTTTCGGTGCATTCCCATAATATATAAAATGTTTGATGTCATACATACCATCAAGTATGGTTTAAAAATAGAAAATGCTAATTTGAATTGTAGAGTTTTAAATGAAACGTTGAACAAAGGCCTAAACAAAATAAGTATTAGTTAGTATGAATACATGTAGATAAACGATTCACACAATCTATTATTCCAATCTGAACACAGGATATCCGCTTTTTAGAGACAATTGTTCTTGCAAAGAAGATAAAACAATTTTTGAGAGATTGAAGGAAAACCTTAGTGCATAAAAAAACTGGTAAAATCGGGTCTAAGGTGGTTTTGAATTTGAGCAGATAACATACCAACACATTCATCTTTTGTGGACCATTTGTCAGTTTTCAAACAATATATGTTGGATTGTGTAGTTCTGGGTTTGTATCCACTTTGACACTGAAGATGACAGACGTCGTTCAGTTTGTGGGTTGAAGAGGAAGCACAGGCGTATGTTCCGTAGGTAACCTTGGGCGGTGCAGGACACTTTATCTCTATGAAAAAGAACGTGCAGATTATTCCCTCGTATTTAGGGCAAATTGACCAAAGTTCGGACACAACCCGAGGTCGCCCGAACTTCGGACACTTTTCACTTGGAGCTGACGCAATAATATCTGCAATACATGTAATCTGTTTGTTTCAAAAGGTTTCTTTTTAATATGTTCTATTTGTATTTTCTTATGATAAATAGTTGATGGTTTGACATTCAGTAAAACTAGCCTTTGCATGAGGTTTTATGAAAGAAATTTGCAAAATATTTGTTTTAATGTAAATGTTGGCGCACAGTTTAGAATATATAGGAAGCTCCGGAATTTATCAAATTATATTGGTTAAATATTGAGATTTCGATATTATGTCAAAATGACCATGGTTCGGACAGTTTTGACACTATTACATTTTCTTTGTAACCACTTGTAAAGTCTTAAATAACCGTGGAAAAAGTATGGAAATATGTAGAAATATTACAGTTTCACATAAGACAACAAAATTAGGTTAGAAAATTAGAAGAACATCGTTTAAGCATCAGTATACCTGCGAATGTGATTGTGACATCATTTATTCTAATGACGCATGTGGAAGTTGCTAAGAATTTAGCATCGGAAAGCATCCTCTAAATAAATGACAAATGACTTCAAGTTGTTTAACTACGGATATGCCATTGTTCGTGGACTATTAATAACGAGTTTTGGGATATAAAGAGTCAGTTTTATGAATAGTTTAAATGACCGGCCCATACCGGAACATTAGGTTGTACATTTATGACAAAAGTGTCTGAACTTCGCGGGAATTGATATAAACAACTAACACCGTTAATTTTCGGTTAATCTAAAGCAATTGTGAAATATCTTAAATAAATCTCTTAAAATATATTAATATAATTTATATCTAATATTTTGATTTGCTGAAATTTACTATCAAAGGTTAATATTTATTATAAAGTCTTTCATAATATTTGAATGGAATCACTGTCTGAGCTTCGGTCAGTTTGCCCTAATCTCTGGTCGGAATAAGGGATTCGCATGTGAAGATTAATGAAGAGGTAATTAAAGTCATCTCCTGTCACATTTTGGTTGCATGATTAAGTAAAAATTATTTCCCTGAATCATTAAAAGTTGATTAATTTGGAAGTTTATTGGAAGCTCACAACAACGGCCTATCATTTACCAATACAGGAATCAGTCGTAGTCCATTTATCAGTAGATAAACAGGTAATGTGTGAGCTGGGCTTGGCTGGTTTGAATCCCGGTGAACACTGTAGATGGCAGATGTCGTTCAATTCATGAGTTGTAGATGAAGTACAATTGTATGTTCCATGGGCAACCACGGGTGGTGAAGGACACTTTATTTCTGAAAACAAAATACAATTACAATTACCCTGCAGTTGCTTGAGATGTGAAATGCCTATGGTCATAAAAACAAGTTATTGTTTATTGTCACAAACGTGACCATGTCCCCCGCCGCAATTAAGATATGAGCTAAAAGGATGGACACACATGTCAAGGTCACCAAAATTTACTGCTATTTACTGCGTATTCCCCAAATGATGGCTGTTACCAAATTTGAATATCTAGGTGCAGCGGTTCATGAGATATAGTGCTACACATTTGACAAAGAATAAAAGTCTCGTAGTGACCTTGAAAATAATGTCAAGGTCACCCAAATCGACTGTAGTTTGTATTCGCCAAATGAAGACTGGTACCAAATGTGAAGCCTATAGTTGCAGTGGTTCATGAGATATCACGCTAACGAGAAACAGGGCGGACGGACCGACGGACGGACGTACACAGCTGAATACTATATCCCCTGCTCTGCGCTTCGTGGAAGCAGGGCACAACAAAAACTAGTTCTTCTAACAAAGTATAGTATGATGTCAAATTACAATTTGTTTCATAAGAAATATGAATGAATCACTAATTTGTAGTTTTAGGATTTGTTATTGTAACTTTAGTCAAACACACTTTTTGAAAACCTGTTCCCTTAAGAAGTAACTAAGGTCGATTACCAACACTTATAGTAAACAGGTTTAAAATATTCATAACCGAATATACACCTTCACATGTCGGTGAGGATGACCAAATTGATGTCGAAGAACACACAATTGTTGTGTCGGCTCTGCTCGGTTTATATCCAGGAGCACATGACAGTGAACACGTGGATCCTGGCTTGTGAACAGCGGTGGAAGAACAGTTGAAGCTGCCATGACTGACAGTAGCTGGTGTTGGACAAAGTATCTCTGAAAGGAAAGTCTTCTTAGGTACTTTTTAAATCTTGATCAAAGCTTATTTTAGTCTTTTGGTATGACAGTAAATAACAGGAGACAATTAAAGTATACCTTTCCCTTTGCTGTTTATAAACATAATAAATTGATTGCATTTTATTGTACAATTTATATTAAACATATCGAACGATTTAATATGATAATATATTATTATAAGATTATACTGTTTCAAATATTTATAATTGATAAATTTGTTTTGTGCTTTTTCGTAAAAAAAATAATGAAAAAAGAACACACATAAAATGACTACCTTCCGCAGATTATCAATTAAATTCAAAGACAAAAAAGTGGTCTTTTGGTTTGTAAGCAGATATCAACGGAATTATGATACAATTCCAATGAATTATTCATAATAATGCACTAAATAGTAAATGCCTGATGTTATCTCGCGTGGTTGTTGGAAATCTCACAAATATATAAAAAAAACAACCATGAACTTGATTTAACAATGCTTAAACAAGCTAAACATGCAATTCAATGGTCTGATGCGACTATTATGTTGTGTGAATACTGTAAAATGTAAGCTGCACTTTTTGTTCACGATGACAGACTTTGTGTGGGATATGATGAAATTCAAGTGAACAAATCCCGAATAATATAAAAAGTGATATGTTGTCACTCCCAAACAGTAAGATGAACTACCCAGAGTTTCATCTATTGTGGTGGAGACATGAAAAAATACATGAAATGTATATACAAGATAAAAAAAAACAGGCGGTAGATTGGAGCATTTTTAAGAGACAATAAAATATGCTCGTGATTCAGGATGTCATGTAGAGCGTTGCTTAGTAAATGACGTGAATCAATTTTGTAAAAAGTATAAATTCATGTCCCAGCTATTTGCTGAACAATATTTAATTTTTGGTACTCTATTAATTAGTAAAACATAATAAAGACTCATTTTCTCTACTCACTTAACTCATTTTATGAAAAAAAAATTCATAAATAAATATTTGGTAGCATTTTAAAGTTAAAAAATCTAAACTCACGGGCAAAAGAAACGCTACCAGGTAGTTTAATCTAGATTGAAGAATAAATAAAGAAGTCAGATTAAAATAACAAAATGTTTATTAAAAAAGAACATGTGCCGATATCATATTCATTAAATAATGCAACCAATCAGATTCTGGTATCGACATTACAGTCTCCGATATTCGTCCGGGGTCAAAAGGTCCAAGTTCACGGTTATGACTGATCCCGGTGCAGGAAAATCGAGGCTCAATGTAGCAAAAACAGTTCACACTAATAACGTGTATGATACACGCAGTGACCCTCCGACGCATGGAGAAAATCAAAAGCCTGACGTCTTTACGTGGAATGCGCTGCGATTCTTCTTGGAGAGATTGGACAAGTTGCAGGTGGTTATGTGGAGGTGGTCGTCGTTGGCGAATACGACGGTCCATAGCGTCCCAAAGATGTTCGATTGGTTATGTTGTAAGGCGAGCATGCTGGCCACGGCAAAACGTCGATGTTGTTGTTGGAAAGAAAGTGTTGAGTAACTCGAGCTGTGTGCGGTCTGGCAGTGTCTTGTTGAAAGATCACACCTTGTGCCTGTTGTCGAATAAAGGGACAGACGACGGGAAGGAGAATGTCATCGACGTAACACTTAGCCGTTAGATTTCCATTCACGATAACCAGCGGCGTCTTCTCCTACCAAGTATGCCTCCCCAAACCATGACACTTCCTCCCCCGTAAGGCACCACTTCCTGAACGCAACATGCAGCTGTTCTCTCTCCCCGACGGCGATAAACACGTACTCTTCAATCTGCTTTGAAGAGACAGAACCGACTTTCGTCAGAGAAAAGCACCCTCTGCCACTGACGTCGCTGCCAAAGTAACACCGTCCTTGCCCATCTCAGTCTTCGTTGGTGATGTTCGGCTGTCAACCACTGTCCCCGGAAGGGTCTGTATGCCCTGATGCCATGGGACCTTAGACGTCCGGACACTGTGCGTCTGCTTACCCGGTGGCCCAGGGCATTTGACGCCGATGACGTCACAGTCAAGAAGCGGTTCCTGAGGTGTAACGTGCGCAGGTATCGGTACTCCTGGTGGGTTGTGACTCTTGGTCTGCCTGACCTTGGCTTGTCTGAGGTCTGTCCGGAATGACGATAATGCTGCATTAGTCTTGTGACAGTTGTGCGCCGAGAGCCAAACGTTCTTTCAACATGGGTGTGGGTGGCTCCCATTTCTATCATCCCGATTGATCGCTCACGTTCTTGTAAAATTAATCTTACCATTCTTCAAATGTTTTTTTTTTACAAAGTGGGTGTCTAACAACCAATTGGCATTTGTTTTATACCCGTCGGGCATGGGTCTTGTTTGCTTTGCATGAAAAAGGCGAAAACCACAATTTGGGAAAATTTAAGAAAATCATGCGTTTGATACCACAGTTCAATATGAAACAATCATTGTTGTGTTTGTACGATGTGTTTTCATGTGGTTGGGTTTGAATCTGTGATTGATTTAAAAAAAAAATTCAAATCTAAAGTGGTAGCGTTTCTTTTGCCAGGGAGTTTAGCAAAAGTGCATGTCCCAAAATCAAAAATGACATTTTAGCACATTATTGAAATGATAAATAAAATGAAAATTAACAGTTTTTAATGTTTTCATAAAATGCTTACACCAACTTGAACATTATCACCAAAATTGTTAATATTTTGTAAAAAATGTTATTAACAATTTCGTCTGTCCCAAGCTTTTATGTCAGTTCTGTTACCATGATGAATCATATGCAAAGATGATTGCTCCCTTGATGCCAACAATCATACAACGACCTGTCATGGGTCTCCGTGCACCTGGATTGCTATTGGATGGCAGTGTGACTGCACTGTTAAAAGTTTTATTGAGAAAATCAAGTTCAGTTAAGTAGCATACGCTTTCTGTGAGTTTTATTGTCAAATCTGTTACCATGAATAAAACATATGTAACAACTTCTTATCAAACCAGTAGTTATTCCACATTAAAGCAAATTAAGACATAAGTCACTTGAGTTATTCGTTTATGGTTAAAAACAGGAGCAATCGTTATTTCAGAACTGATAAACGGTAAATAGTTAAAACTGTTACCGTCAGTTCTGTTGCCGTTTAAACTGGTAACAGTTTGGATATACGTGGTAACAGTTCTGACATCTTACTACTTTTCACTTAAACAAAGGCTGAATTCTTTAAAATGTTCCCAATCTAATATATTTCCTTGACATTGTCTAAAGTGTTTTCACATATGAACGTACGTTTAGGTAAAACAAGGAGTATATTTGAGGATATTTTTTCGGTAACACTGTTAACATAATGAAGTAATATTTTGGACATAAGGGATATTGCAACAAATACTTGTCCTAATATTACATTTTATCAGGAGCTGTGGTTCTAAGCAAGTAAGGGTTTTGCTGTTTAACCATCTTCTAACAAAACTAATGCATTTCAAACATTATCATTGTATATAGATGTATTGAAAATCGGTAACAGTTTGGAGAAAACTCGTAACAGTTCTGACATCTCACTGCTTATTATTCTAACTGAGGATTAGTTCTTTTTAATGAACTTATATTCCCCAACTTATATTTCCCTTGATATTGACGCAATTGTTCAAATGTATTTATAGGTACATTGTTATAAAGTGTTACCAAATATTTTCTTACTTATAGCCAGGTGATTGTCCTTTCTGTTTATGAAAATGATTAAAACAAAGTGTGTGTTTATGTTGTATATTGCACACTGTACTATCTTAAATAGCTTTCCCCAATTCTGATATAATATGAAATGGTTGATAAGCATGTTACCATTTTACACAAATGTAACAGTCATGACGGACCGATGTCAAAGCTGTTACTACTGTTTGTCATATGTTCATGCTAAAAGGAAAAGATTAAATGTATATGCAAATTTGAGGAAGTGTTCAATACCCGAAATAGTTGCAAACAGATAACGTCAGTGATATCCTAAGGACCATTTACATTATTTCCCATTAATGTCAATACTGTTACCAGAAATGTCATTTATTTGTGACTCAAAAAAATTAGAAGTATGAATAAATGATATTTGGTATTTCTCTCCTTAAAATGTACACACTTTTAAAAAGTGACTCACATTATTTTGATTGTTCATTTGTCAGTGTATGTGTACTACGGCGGGACGCGTTAATATTTTACAAATATAGTTTATGCAAATAACATAACATCCCAACGTTTTTTTGATAAAAGCAATTAATTGCTTAAGGACAATCATATGTTGCTATGCTTCATAGTAGAATACACCACAGCAGGGAGCATAAAACACGAAGGGCGCAGCGATAAAGCACGCCAAGTCGTCTTCTATTTCTTTAACAGCAGATCCCAATCTTACCGTGACAAGTAGCTGATGTTGACCATTTCTCAGACGATAGACACGTTATATCGGAGTTGGCTTTGTTGGACTTGTATCCACAAGAACACTGTAGCTGGCAGGTGTCGTTGATGTTGTGTATATTAGATGAACAATTGTATCTTCCATGCTCAACTGGAGGAGGTTCTAAACACGTTTTCTCTGTCATGGTGAACAAATTCAATATTAATAAGCATTTTATATAATTAGGATATAAACATACTGTGTTTGAAAATCAGTGGCATATAACTGAATTATTATAGCTCTAAATTTAATTTAAGGTGGAACGCGTAAACTATATTTGTAAAATATTAATGCGTCCCGTCGTAGTACACATACACTGACAAATGAACAATCAAAATAAATGAAGTGTAAATTTCACGGAGAAAAATACTAAATAAAGTCGAACGCGTAGCGTGAGGCTTTAAATGGATAATTTAGAGCTATAATAATTCAGTTATATGCCGCTCATTTTCAAACACAGAATGTTTATCTGCATTCTACTATATCTAAGATTTAGTATTGAACTATTTTCAGACGCATTGAATCGGGTGTGATTTGTCATTCGACACTGTGCAGAAATTCCACGGCCCGACATTTACAAAGATATGACGTATTTGGTAATCTCGAATGACGAAGCTTGTTATAAGGCTTCGGAAAACAGCGAAAGTTTCTAAATGCATTAACGGCAGGTCAATCTAGTCTGTAGATGATAGTGTTTTGCTACCGGCGTCAGCGTTCGGGATAATTTCGGCAGTATTTTCAAAATTGACATAGTTATTATTGCGTCAATTTTGTAAATAAAGTTTAGGTAAGTTTATTCTACATTCCGAGTGATATATTGTTCGGCTTTAACTCTTTTATCATCCGAATTGAGTTCATTCAGGATTGTTTCTGAAATGCCAAGTTGTTGAATTTTTTCAATTTTTGCATTGTCAGCTTTCGCCGTTTCGGGTCTCATTTTGATCTGTTTCAGGTTCATTATCAAAATTATTCATTTATGTCATTTTGTTCACAGCAAGGACGTACATTGTTCACAGCAACAGCTCATATATATACAAAATACGAGCATGCAAGTATTCGGAGAATTAATGCATTCGCTATATTGTTGCCTGGCAACAAGCATATTCTTGCGCAAAAGACAAAGTAAACAGAGCACTGTATAAACAAATTATACCGTCTCAGAGCCAATCAGAGACGACTATTTCGCCAAGTTATGGTATAAGTTTTCACATATATTTTCAAATACAATGGTCTTTTGTCTAAAATGAAAACAGCATGGGGTAGCCGAAAAATTATCATACTGTATTCACTTTCCCTTATGAGTATATACACGTAAAGTAAGTGCACACCTTCATATAATGTGAATTTTACCAAACGCTTATTGAGAAAATTACAAAAGGTACGTTATCTCTATATTCCTCATTAAGAATTTATATGATGTGCTGAGTTAAAAACCTAACACATTCGTTAACAATAAGTGAGGGATTATTGGAAGTTAGGAGCAATCCAATTGTAGCCAGTAAAACTCACTATTGAGGACAGTTTGATCTAATCAATTTAATTTCATGAATTTGGCAGGTGTAAATAATAATAGAATAGAATCTTGAACAAAATCAATAATAGCTTGTAGAATTCATAAGAAATAGACGGATTAGCATTTCAACAGGCTAATATCTCACCTATACATGTAGCAGAAGCAGACCATGTATCAGAAGCTCCACATCTTATATCTGAGTGTGATGTGCTTGCTTTGTATCCACTTGCACACTGCAGGTGACAAACATCGTTCAGTTTATGGACTGAAGAGGACGAACAACTGTAATGTCCGTTCAGAACTTTGGGAGTAGCAGGGCACTTGATCTCTGTCATTAAAAAAATGAATGACAAATGATTTTACCTTTATGTAAATCAAGGATAATAACTAATGTTGATATAACTGTCGGCATATTATTTCCACTCACCTATACATGAAGCTGGTGTAGACCATGTATCAGATACTCGACATGTTATGTCCGAGTGTGATGTGCTTGGTTTGTATCCACGTGCGCACTGCAGATGGCAAACATCGTTCAGTTTGTGGACTGCAGGGGATGAACAACTATAATGGCCGTTCAGGATTTTGGGAGGAGCAGGGCACTTAATCTCTGTCAATAAAAAAAATACAAATATCATTTGAATATGACAGTGGATTGAGACTTTGCAATTTGCTCATGTGTTCTCCCTGAAGTAGGAAAGCCAACGAGAATCCTGCAAGCTGACACTAAATGTTACAGTGTTACAATATATGTTGTATGCTTCTCACGAGGGTAATACGGTCTCATGTACCATCGTTGTACAAGTGTCTGACACTGGTACAAATATGGTAGATGAGACCTTATTACCCGAGGGAGAAGTATACAACGTATTTAACTTTCCGTCATGTCAATAAAATTAGTATTACCAGAGTTATTGCGTTTTGATTGCCTATGACTGATCAGCTGATATCGCTTGAATGACCTTGACTCTAAACATATACGAAATGGCGTCATCCTCTCGACTGAAATGTTGAAACTCGTTTAACATATATATTACTACAAGCTTTGAAATGCCTTTTAACGAGTTAATGTTAGTTTAATTGAGTGTGCAAGTAATGCTAAATATGAATTGTTTCAAATCCAAGCAGCAAATAGGGCGAAAACAATTTTGTAATTAACAGACCCGTAAACAGCTGTTGGAATTGTGTTGGAAATATGTACACTGAGACACCTACTCTAAGCTAGGAGCTGTTACTATGGCAGCGGGGTACATGAACTTGGTACACCGTGAGACTGACGAGGTATATAAGGAAAAGCGTAACGACCATCAGCCAATCAGAAACGAGTATTTTACTGTGAGGTAAAATAACTATTGTTGCATTAACATATCTGTTAATGGTCATCGGGTTGGAGCTATTAAATATGTTACCAATCATCAAATTTGCTTCAAACAACCAACCAGCGTTTTGGAATCAGTACGAAGTAGGATAGTTCCTCGTTTACATGTTCTGAACATTAATGGCAGGATGTAAGCATGACCAATGTGTATTTTCAAAGTGTTCCTGTTCCTGTTCCTGTTCCTGTAGAATTGGCTTAAGGCAGCACTTAACATAATAGACCGGCTAAACGCACTGCACGAGAAACGTCCCCATACACAATACAATATATTTCAAACCACAGACAATACATACGACTGACACAACATTACATATTCAGAACACATAAACTTAATGTTAATTTTCAGAACATTATCTGTTCATATTTCTTAGAAACACGCGTCATCGTTTTGAAATATCCTTAACTAGACGAGAAAGGAGCATCTAAAACATATATTTGGCTTGTATTGATACACTTAACGACGCCTCAATAAATTTAAATTCAAGTTTATTTACGTCAATGACATATTTTATTAGTTGAAATTCTACTTTGTGACATTGTGACCAAAACACACATAAGCGATGTGAGCACCCCAAGTGTATTTGAACAGATATACAAATAAAAGTAGCATAGTGATATACAAATAAAAGTAGCATAGTCGGATGTGCGAAATTATGGCATTATGTGTCATTCAAAATCTACTTTCTCCGACAGCAGTATTTCATGTAATACGCTCCAAAGCATGTGGGGACGTTTCTTTTGTATGTGAGTATAGTTGGCTTCTTTAAAGGAGCATACGCCAATGTTGAATGGTGATGGATTTTGTAAGTAAGGATTTTTTAGTGATTACAATGTAATACTTCGTTTTAGAGCATATCTGAGAAAGTTATCAGTTATCAGTTAATCAGTTTGATGAACGCCGAGTCGTGATGTTTTTAGTAGTTGAAATAAGGCAAAATAAAATGAAGTTAGGAGTATACAAATCATTGATAACACATCAACAGGCATACTTTTCATGGATGACATTGGGACGAAAAGTACACTAAATACCAATAAAATGTACACATTCAAATAATAATCAGCAAAAGCATATTTGGCTCGGTATACATTAATTAATTACATCATTATATGCGTAGTTGTATATTACATTCGAAACAATCAATTACTTACTAATACATGAGTCAGGTATGGACCATTCATCAGAAGTAAGACAAGCTATGTGAGAACTTGGTTTGTTCGGTTTGTAACCCGGAGAACAACGTAGATGACAGGTGTCGTTTAGTTTGTGACTTGTAGATGAAGAACATTTGTATGCTCCGTGGGAAACCGTGGGTGGTGACGGACACTTTATTTCTGAAAACGCAATGTGATTACCCTGCAGCTATGTACTTGCTTCTAAATGAAGAGAACTTTACGGTTCTTCCATTTGTTTCAGGGGTGTAGTCACGTCAATACAATAGTGAATTCTAAGTGCACTGTTAATGTTAACAACAAATTATTACCAACGTGGTACTTCGTGTCATAACACCTTCAAGTAATTTAATTGACTAACGATGAACTTTGACACTGCCTGAACTACTTTAGGCATTCATAAAACGAACGTGAATTCATTTATGAATTACAAATATTTTACGACAAGACTTATAATTAATATTTATCTTATAAGATTCAGGAACTCATACTCACCGAAATGATTGATTTTAATGAATAATTAACAAATAGGCTACACAATGACTTGAGCAGAGCTAATAAGCACACAGTTTAGAATGCAGCAAGACTGTTTGCTCACAATCTTACCGTTGGGAATGACATTGCACCAAACGATCAGTATCTCGATGAAATAACGTGTCCGTAACAGTGAATTTAAACTCACAAGGCAAAAATAACCGAAGGAAAGCCATTTCAACGGCGATGTTCGTCTAAAACTTACATTGAATGAGGTTATTTTAGCTTCTTTACACATTCTGAAGACGAGAAACATACGAATGGCGGCCGCCAAGACATGACATCATTCAAAGGACGGATAACTCTAATTTCATGTCCACGAGCACTGAGATGTTATATTACGTACGCTTCCTTCAACATGACTAGAACAACTGGTTTCGCAATACCGAAAATCACGGATTATAGAATGGTTTGATTTTTAAAGCGTGAATATTTAACGTCGCAATATTATGAACTTATAGATGCTGTGACAGGATTGATATTACTCCGCTGTTCCCTTCCTTTATAGAGACAACATAAATATATTTTAAAACACAATAAGTCGTATGAAATACATGTTGGTAATAAATAGGATACATAACTCGTTCCCCTTTCATATCAAGTTTATGTCCCTCGTGAAATAAGTTTGGTTTGTCTCTCGCTAAGGCTCGAGACAAAGCAAAATTATTTCACTCGGGTCTTACATCTATCTAATCTATGTGAACAAATGGATTATTTTACAGTAACATCATCACACAGGCTCATTTGAAGATTTCAAAGATCAATCAACATAGATTAATGTCTCTTATCAACCAATCAGAATCAAGAAATAAACCAAACTCATGTTACATTATAACGTTACTTAATGTTGATATGAAGAAGTGAATTGTGAGAAAAGGAGAAATGGTTTTAAGCGTTACTTGGTTTAAGAGTTATTATTTACTTTGTATTTTAATATGAGGCTTAGTATCTCACCTATACATGAAGCAATAGTAGACCATGTATCAGAAGCTCCACATGTTATGTCTGAGTGTGATGTGCTTGGTTTGTATCCACTTGCGCACTGCAGATGGCAAACATCGTTCAGTTTGTGGACTGACGAGGATGAACAACTGTAAAGTCGGCTCATGACCACGGGAGAAACAGGGCACTTGAGCTCTGCCATAAGGAAATGAAAACAGCATTTAGCAAACTTAGAGTTAACAATACAAAGTATGGACAAAGGACTTGCTCTTTATCGATGACAAGTTGCATTGGTTCATCTCTTGTCTTTGTCACAACTAACAACATATCTAATGATTACATGCGAATACTATTATGCTGACATTTTGATGATTTTAATGCACAACAACAGATAAAAGGAGAATGTGATTTGATACTTTCTAGTACATCATTACAATTGATGCCTTTAATAGATAGTGCGTTTCTGCTAATGGAGTACATATACAGAGCATTTAGTTGATTTACCAGATGGTTTGGTCCCATAAAATACGAACATACATGTATATTATATTTCAAAACATGATCGTGTCACTCAAGCAATATCACTGTTCAAAACGTCAGTGTCATTCTGTTTAATACGTTTGACATTACGTAGTGCTGATGATGCGACTTCATTGAATACGGTCAACATGTCAAGCATGTGACTCTACCGTAAATTAGCAATATCAGCGTAAGTCAAACTCGTCTGGTATATTTATAGAATATTATGTTTACATACCCTCACACGAGGCTGGTTTATACTCAGCACCAGCTGAGAGACAGGTTTTAGCTGATGCCAAAGAATTGTATCTGTATCCATTCACACAGTGACAGACATCATTCAACTTTTGGACCGTTGAGTTACACGAGTAGGATCCATGTGCAACTTGGGGAGGAGCGCGGCATCGAATCTCTGTCAATATGAAATATACACATGTGTTGCCATACAGTGTTTGAGAGAACGCTGCTGCATAGAATTTCTGTTAAAACTAGAAGGTGTTTTTACTCGTAAAAAAACCAACTGTCTCCCCCTTCCGCCAATTCAATTTCAATTACTACTCTTCTAAAAGACAAAGTCAAAATTATTGCCATGGAAACTGAAAAAAAAAGAAAATTTAAAAAAGTTCAAACCCAAAAAAGGCACATCTACATGATATGGGGAGGCTGCCTACCAAATGTGGTGAAGATTGGTTAAGTAGATTTAGAGGTATGCTCCGGAAACAATGGGAACGCTGACGCCGACGGAAACTCAACCAAAAACAATATGTCTCATGACCCTTCTGGGGATACATAGTGAAATGGATACATGTCTTGCCATACAGGGTTAGAGAGAATGTTGTGGCACTGATTCTTTGTTAAAATCAAATGGATATATCCCTTGCCATACAGGGTTAGAGGGAATGCTGCAAACCACATGAAATCATATAACTTTTTACGGACGTGCCTTACCTTTGTTCTGCGCACCCTCAGTTGTCAGACTAAGATGTCTATAGCCTTGTATGTCCATGTTCAGTAATACTGTCATACATGTACATTAAATATTCAAAGTGCTGTTCTGTTTTACGATATTTAAATGTCTCTATGACAAGTGTGCAAAATATTCTTTGTTTTATGATGAAAGTATATGTTTTGCTATATTTCTCGATCAGGTTATTAAAGTCATGAATAATATTTGACCCGTCGACCCCCAACCTCCACCCTTTTATTGGGAGCTCTATTTTTCTAATACAAATTGATTAAGCAGATGTGTTTCATGAATATATATTTATAGATTACATAACGAGTGAGTCTTGAATATCGAAAATATTCCAACGATATATTTTTACATGTGGATTTAATTCACGAGCGAAAGCTATATTCAACACTCATGAGTTATGTAATCTATTTATTACATACGAAAATTTATATTCATTTGAGACAAGCATCAGACTATGTGCGACATTACCGCTTAATAATACTTATACTAGGTAAATTAATCTAGGAGAAGTGAAGTCTTAAAACAGTAAAACATTTAGTCCCGTTTCCCATTACGCTCTAGCTCGCATCTACATAAAACAATCACATTTACACAATCATTATAGAAGAATATATATATCATCAAGAAGAACTTTAACAGCAAACACTGACGCTGTTGACGTCGAAGGAGGTCGTCAATCCTTGACCGGCTGTTTTCATACAACCGTCCTTGCTGAACGTTTCCTATTTTGCACTTCATACGTGTATATCTAGACATTGATCACATCCAAAACGGATTATGCATACCGATTCTAAGCGCAATCATTTTTAAACAATTTGATTTTTTTCCTAAAACACGGAATTCATGTTGACAAAAACACGACCATTGTAAACAAAAGGGAGATAACTCTTCCTAGACTAAATTGAAGCAAAATAGTATTGTGATCTAATTACTAAATATTCGAGATCGGAACCCGAATTCTCTATTTTTAGTTTTGCACGTCTATTTTTGCTTTGATGCCAGTTTATTAATGTCCAGTCATACAGGGCTTCATATTTTTCATAGAGATACATACTACTTTGTCAAGGTGACGAAACGTCATAAACATTGACTTCACACTTCTTTTATGACGGGGCACTATAAATGTGGTTACAACGAGCAGCAGAGTATGCTTGAGAGTACATCTTAGCCTATTTTCTTCTATATCGTGACTTCGGTAATAAACATTATATTCGAATGTATGTCATACTTTGCTGCACGGTATACAATTGTACGCTCTCGTTCGGGGAATTCCAATAGATTAGAGCACTTGTGTGACATAGACACTCATATAATATCCCCTGTTTACATACCTACACAAAAAGCTGGTCTAGACCACGTGTCAGTTGAGAGACATGTTATATCCGATTTCAAGGAACTTGCTTTGTATCCACTGGCACAGCTGAGGTGACAGGCAGTATTCAATCTGTGGATCGTTGAATCACAGGCGTAGGAGCCGTGTGCAACGATGGGAGGAACTGGGCATCGAATTTCTGTCACCATGAAATAAATATATCTTGTCATACGAGGTTAGAGAGAATATTGCGTTGAAACAAATTAAACATGTAATCATCTCGTGGAAAAATGTTTTTGAATTGCTGTTCATCTTCCACTATCAAAACGGCTGCAGAAACTAACCAAAAGTTTAACAATTCAAGAATATAGTCCACTATACATCACAAATGACATATTTTATGAATAAAACAACATACATCCGAGGCTTTTCAATATTAATTATACTTCTAATAAATAAGTGTTAATTTGAAATCAGCAGACGGGGAAGTTTTTTTTTTATATAATCACGATTGATCATTTTTCAGTAAACCTCAGTAAACTCAGCTGAACATCAAATCATCACGAGGGTAAGTGAAGTGATATCAGAGTATCATCATTACCATCATTCTAATGAAATATGTGTTCTTACTAATGTCAAAGCATTATGCATAGATGATACAATACGATATAAATAATTGTATCAAAATGTACAACGCACATTACTAGGTCTCAGGTACGTGATGTATTCCATGGTATGTTTACATACCCACACAGGAAGTCGGTCTAGACCACGCACCAGTTGAGAGACATGTTACACCTGTTTTCTGAGATCTTGCTTTGTATCCACTGCCACATCTGAGGTGACACACAGAATTCAATCTGTGGGTCGTTGAACTACAGGTGTAGGAGCCGTGTGCCACATTGGGGGGAAGAGGACATCGTATGTCTGTAGAATTCACATGGATTTATATAATTTATTATCCTTAGTATGGATTTTGCAAATTATGATTGATCAATAACCAATACAATCAAACCCTTGTTGGCAGATTTGCCATGAGGTATTAATTCCCACAATCTAGTCATGTGTCGAGCATGTTGTTTCCGGTAACAGGTAACGATATATGTCATGATGGGACTCAGAAGCAGGCATCCTCGGTTACCCAGGGTTTATATATGCTCCGTTACCCTCCACTATATCACCCCTGGGAAACTCTATCAGAGAAATCTGTACTAGAATAACCCGCCCATGGCCGGCGTGACGAAGTCAGTAACCAATGGAAATGCTCAATAGGATAAAACGGAAATGGTCAAGGGAGATAACCGGTGACGGATGGCTAACAACATGACCTGGCGTGCTTTGCAACGAAGTGATATGAATTGTCATTGGCTCGCAGGTCCAAGCTGCGTAGCAGTTTGATTGGCTCATGCCGGCCAAGGGCGGGTAATTTAAGTACAGATTTCTCTGATGAAGTTCCCCAGGGGTGATATAGGAGAGAAACGAAGCATATATAAAACCTTGGGTAACCAAGGATGAGAAACAGTTAGATTGAAACAAACTTCGACATTTGCAGGGTAGAGTGAATATGCTTATTTCGTAATTGATTTCCCCTTTTATTATACAACACAATTTCCTATACAGACCCTACATCGAAACTCAATTGCAGGTTATTATATAGACAAATACATTTCCTATGAGATGTGTTATTTCATTTGGCATCAAGTTGGTTGTAAAATCTTTGATCGGACATTGAGGCGATCGTAACGGACAGGCCTATGTAGGAAATAATGCATTCAGAGCATGCAAAGTCAAATCTGATATTAAACCAAATTATAGTGAAGCAAGCAATCTTAGCACTTTCTTGTACAGGTACTAAAACGAAAGATTATTCCATTTCCTTTCCAATGATATTAAATATTCGACGCATGATGATAAAGGTCTTGGTAGTAAAAACTACTTCGATTGAGTATTTGTAGGAAGGAGTTGAGTTACCAATATGAATTTGAATTCAGTTTCCTATACATTTTATACAAGGACATAAAATCGGTCAATGCCTGAATCGCAAAATGATGTTACTCCGAAGGTCAAGTTTTAGGAAAAAGGAATTATCTTGAGGACGGTTGACTAATGTTGCGATATACGGTAGGCAAAGTTGTTGTCATTATTCTGTAACATGGTTATATTTGGGATAACACTACCTTCAATAGTAATTTTTTTATACTTTTTCCCGCATGGGACTCGGCTCGGAAAAAGTACAAGAATGTGTACTATTGAAGGTAGTGTTATCCCAAATATAACCATGTTATATTTCCTCACTATCTAAATGGCAAGTATTTCTTAGTCATTATTCTGAATAACAAATAGTCAATCTCACACTGCCCGTTTGAAGTAAACATCAACTGTTTAACATTGTCTATGACAAGTTTGTAGTTTCACTTAAAAAAAAGAAGACATAGTCATCCACATCCCCCGCCAGACTCACGAAATCGGAACAAGGGCAACAATTTGAGAATAAATAATTGTACACTTCTTATGTTCATTCCATCAAGGTATTGACACCCTCACACCACACAAGTGATTTGATTTTAAACAGTTTCTGAGAAAAGCTGGAACAGTGTTGAAGAACAAGATCAAGGGCAATAACCCCGATAAAAAATAATCACACGTTTCTTATTTTCGAACTCCATCAAAGTATTTATGCCTTCAAGCATCACACAAAATTTGGTTATCCTATCTTAAATTATTTCTGAGTAAAGCTGTCCCCTTTGGAGATACCATGAACAAACTCCAAAAATACGGAACAAGGGCAGTAACTCCGACAAAAATAATTGCTTCTCATTTTTAAACTCCAACAAGGTATGTATGCCCTCGAGCCACACACCAAATTTGGTTATCCTATCCTAAACGGTGTCTGAGAAAGGCTGTCCCCTTTATCTCGGATGGACGGACGCACGCACGCACGCACGGACGGACGGAGCCCAAACCTATATCCCCCTTCCACTTCGTGGCGGGGGATAATAATAACTCAGTAATAATTTTGCAAACGCTGGAGAATCGATGTCTTACCTTGTGAATTATGTACATGTCCTGGAGAGGAAATGAAAAATTTCTTTCATATTTGGTTTATTTGCATATGGTTATTAGTTAGTTAGTATGTGATTAGTAAAATACAATTTAATTTGATTAAAACATGTAAATGTTGAATCATATGTGTTTATTCCTCACGCTGTGGTAACTAAATAAATTAGCATACCTTGACATGCAGCTGGTGCCGACCACCTACTATTAGACAGACAATTGATATCAGAGTTGGTGGTGCTTTGTCTGTATCCCGGATTACAGTGTAACTGGCACACATCGTTCAGTCTGTGAGTTGTGGATCCAGCGTGACAGGTGTAATTACCATGGTCAACTTTTGGAGGGGCAGGACATGCGACCACTGTTCAAAAGAAGAAGAAAAGCCGAAAGGTTTGATTAGGGTTATGAAGGTGTAGGTTTCGATATTTCTGTGGACTCTTGCCATAAAGGTAAAGAATTGACAACACTAAAGATGTTATCATACCATGACACCAAGCTTGTGCAGACCATCTACTGGTATACAGACATTTGATAGCAGAATATGAAGAGCTTGGACTGTATCCCAGATTACAGTGCAGCACACATCTCTCGTTCATTCTGTAGGGTGGTGATCCACGCTGACAGACGTAGGATCCATGGGCAACTTTTGGAACAGGACATTCAACTTCTAAAACAAATCAATGACAAATTATTTAAATTGATATAGCAAGCTAAACGAGAGTATGATAACATACTATTTTATAGAATAACATTATCATAGTTATATGTATGCAACAGAGTAACTTTGTTAGAAAGTTTTAATCAAATATGTTAAATTGCACTGAACTATGTCTGTATTTGTTCATTTGTATTGTGTAGAAAACGAACAGGTTAACTTACCTTGACATGAAGCCGGTGCAGACCAACTATCAGTAGATTGACACGTGATGGCAGTGTGCGTAGTGCTTGGTCTGTATCCTCGATTGCACTGCAGCTGACACACATCGTTCAGTTTGTAGGTTGTGGATTCAGAGCGACAACGGTAATTACCATGGGCAACGTTTGGAGGAGCAGGGCATTTAACAACACCAACTGTGAAAAAACATGTCATCAGTATTACTTAGGAGAATAGTATTTATACGTGTTTAGCAAGGTTAAGATTGGTGTGAATTGATCTTGAAGAATGCACAATATTTTAGCAAACGGCATGACCTCTGTGACCTTATTTTGGGTTTACAATTTACACTTCAGAATTCCCATTGAGCAAGGAGTATGTACAAAAAATTTCAGCTCCCTAGACCAAGTGGTTCTGGAGAAGAAGGCAAAAAGTGAAAAGTGTACAGACGGACGGATGGACGGACGGACGCCGGACACCATTCCATGCCATAAGCCCATCGGGCTAAACATAGGATGTTACTAGTGTTGAAAAGCTTCATCGCAAGGAGATCGGATTTTGTGAGACGCTTAACATAGGCAATTCCAGACACCGGTTCACACAATATCGTTTGAGTTCAAGTTCAAGTTTGCGTACGTGAAGTTGACCGATTTGATGTGCAAACGGTCGTTCTCCACTGGTTGTTTTTTCAAGGGAACTTAAATGCTGCCCAGTACAGAGATCAGATTTCAAACCACTTCTCCTTCTGTTCATGCAGAGACACGGCCCTGGACTAACGCTTCAGCAAGACACGCTAGAAACCATACAACAGTTCTGACGCAGAATTTTCTCACAAATGCTGGTGTTCAAGTCCTGGATTGGCCAGTGCGAAGCTTGGTCGACGTATCTTTTTGGCCAACATGGCATGTCCGTTTTTTCTGCTCTCTACTGAGCCTTTTATCACCATAATGTTTATTCGGTCTTCAGCTCTTCCAAAAATTACAACTGTTTATATAGTTCTTACTATAACATTATATTACTATAAAAAGGTTTTGGCAATTTACCTGCTTAATCGTGAATCGTACGGTGTGTCAACTCACCTACACAGCTTGATGGAGTTGACCATGATGCTGAAGAAAGGCATTTGATAGATGATGAAGCAGAATTTGGTCTGTATCCCTCGTTACAATCTAAGGTACACACTGTGTCGATCCCATGGGTCCCCGTCGAACATTTATACGCACCGTGTAATTCGTGTGGGGGGTCCGGACACCTAGTTGCTGTTTACAAAAATTATTGCCAAATTATCCAGTCTCTCTGGACGGATAGAAACACGTAAATGGATTAATATGACATTGCTATTCATCTAACATGTTTAGCATTTGTAGTGTGTTCCATTCACAACTATGTAGGGTAACAAGCTCAAACGTGATGATGGAAATGCACTTGTGCAACATTACTACAAGTAAATGAAGCTACTAATATTGACTAGTTTCATCTATTTGTCAATAACTATTCGATTTGATTGTAATACCATAAATAATTATAAAGCTGTCGTTTCTCTGAAAGGACTGCGGTTAATATCCAAACTAAAAAGAAAGATACTATGGTATAGGAGTACGGTGTACATGGAATTAGTTGAACAGACATTTTGGATATCTTATTGCTCGGGTACAATGTAATCAACAGGGATAACTAATTAACCAGAACGCACCTTTGCATGAGGGTTGATGAGACCACTTCGAGCCTCCTTGAGTGTTACCGACACAGCTGAATGTTGGATTGACCGCAGCATAACCATAATGACAGTGGGCTGTACAGCGAGTGCCTAGCTTGTACTCAGCTGAGATGTGTCTTCCTTGGAATGTGCAGTATACGTGTCCATATTTGTTGTAAGGTAGGACGGGACACACGATTGCTGTTGATAAGACAATATGAGTCAAACATATATATATATATTACCCGAGGGAGAAGTATACAACTTATTTATCTTTCCGTCATGTCAATAAAATTAGTATTATTATATTCATTGCGTTTTGTCTGCCGAAGCCCGATCAGCTGATATCGTTTGAATGACCTTGACCCTAAACGTAAACAAAATGGCGTCACCCGTTTCGACTGAAATGTTAAGAGTCGTATAACGTATTACTGCAAACTTTTAAATGACTTCAAACGAGTAATTCTTTATTTAATTGAGTGTGCAAACAATGCAAAATAAGATTTGTTTCCCAACAAAGCAGTAACTATTGGGAAAATAAGTCTGTAAGTAATAGACCCGTAAACAGCTGATCGAACTGTTCAAAACTCCGTACACCGCATGCGTCATTTTATAACGTCATCTCACCATAATGCGACATATATTCTCATCTACGAACTGTTACCTAACTGTAAACCTTTCGAATAACCATCACATAGTATTTTATCAACGTTCAACTCAAAATTTCAAAATTGGATTATAGCCTTTGTTACAGAACCAGTACTTCGACTATCTCATGTGAATGATCCGGTTAAATATTAAGGATTAACTATCACTGACCAATCCAAAGTTATGGCCAAGGTTGAAGTTTATGGAAAACGTTTTCTTGTGTCGAGGTCAAGTGCAAGAAGTAAAAACATATTGCCCTGTCTGAAAGGTCTCACTACGAAAAATCTCCTTGTTCATGATCAAGCTTACAAGGTAAGATATTATGAATTAAGTAATGGATAACACCTGAACGCGAGGGGAGACAGGAGGGCGCGTCCCGTAGCCAAAGACATCTTTTTGTTAGAACGCCCGAAGATATACCGAAAAACAAAAACTAATGTGAGTGAAGTTGTCTAAATGTGTTACTGCAGGTGGTCTTAGTAAAATAAAGTGGACATAAAATATCATGGAAGTCCTCCGACAGCAGAATACTGAAAATCAATCAACCCTTCACCAATCTTCCGTGGTCTAGCGGTAGAGCCTTGGGCTACAAAGCGAAGGGTTGCTACGAAAACTGATGACTTGGCAATTTTGTGGATTGATTACCTTACTCAATGGGACGTAGAATTTATTGGGCGCAACGAATTGTACTCTGAGGGCCTTATGCCGGATAACACACCGCTGGAAAGTTATGATTCTGTACAAGGCCCTCCCGGGTGGTATTATCCAATATAAGGCCTTCTCAATTGCTTTCGTGGACATTGAGTTATATATGTTGAAAGGTCTCATTAGACGGGACGCACATGTGACGTGTCAAAGGCCTATCATTGACCAATGACAATTTATGGCCAAAGTTAAGTTTTTTAAAAAGTATGGTCCAAGGTCAAAATTGATGACCTCATCTAAAAGGGCTGACTACAATGGGTGCGCATTTGTATCAAAGTCCTGTCGCTGACCAGGTTAAAGGTTAAGGCTTTCAGTATTAAGTTTTCAAAAAGGTATACCTACGTCAAAGTCAAGGTCACTAGGTTCATCACAAGGGACGCACATATGAAGTGTGAAATGGCTATCATTGAACTTTCAAAAGTCGGGACCATGGTTATGGTTTTCGAAATAAATAAGATACATTTTACCTCATCTGGAAAGGCTCATCCGATTGGATACAAACATGAAGTATCAAAGGTCTTTCAACAGCAAAGCTAATGATATTTTTGAGTAGATAATAAAATAGGATTTTTAGGTCATGACATGTAAATGGAATCATATTTGTCACCTTACGTAATAAAGACGATTTTGAACACTTTTAAGAAAAGGTTAACTTAAAATAATGAAAAAATAGAGCCACTGGGTCTGTAGCTCAGCAGGCTTTTATATACACTAATTAACATTTTATATTGGCTATACATGTAGTTGTACCAATATCTTGGGAGTTTGTGCAATGGATACACATATTCCACTCTCTCCCTTTGTGTTTAAAGTACCTCTGTAAAGGATATGTTTGTAATGTATTCTTTTCAATGAGACCGTTATGCAGAGGAGGTGATGGTGACACCTGGATTGCGACAGGCAGGTCCAGTAAAGTATTGTATAACACTCAATTAGAATAAAATGATTACTTAAATAAATAACTCGATTTTAATAATGATCTTGGTCGTCTGGACATAATTGTCCAATGAATGTGCGATTTAACTTCAGTGAAATTTGCTCTGCAAACTATTACCCTTGAATAACAGAATATGTTGCTGTCATTCTGGATTCTTAATTACCATCATAAAGTTATCAACATGGACATTTACCATCATAATTAAAGAAACGTACCTTCACACCTGGCTGAAGTAGCTGACCACTGTCCATTATGACACGTAATAGATGCAGGTGACCCCGTTAGTTGATATCCAGTAGCACAGGTCATCTGACACACCTGACCTTCCGTGTGCTTTTCACTTAAGCATTTGTACTCGATGTTATTGCCACTTGGTAGGTCCTGACATGCTGATAAACCTGTTATCAATCAAGATTGGTATTATGTAGTTATAAACTATATTCAAGTGTGATGGGTATTTAAGCTTCAATGAATGATATCGGAGTTAATTTTGATCTAAAATAACAGCTACTTAATCACGGATGAATCATGAATATTTACTATCCAATGTAACTAAATCCACAGAACAAAAAGTGGTGGAATCCGATTGCCGGAGAATCCTGAAGAATCCTGAAGGATCTGACAATCGGATTCCAGCACTTTTTTTCCTGTGATTCTGAGTAAAACTTGATAATTAACAAATAATTCATATTAATGAATAACAATTAGAGCATGGGTTAAACTTTATTCAACAAATACCTATTTGAATGATTACAAATGAAAACACTACCGAATTCCAAACGATTGCTATTCATCAACTAATCGTTCCTTCATAGAAATGTCAGTATCAGGCTTCTCGCATTGTCATGAAAGTTGAGCATAATATCATTGATATCATGACACTTCCTTAATACCAAGTGAAACTTATATATCTATAAAATGCTTATTATTCAGTAATATTTGCAGAAGTATGTGTATGATCACAATCAAGAAGTCATCCAGAAATGTCCTGTTCTCAAAGGAATTAATAAAACCCTTTTGATATTTAGAAGCTTACATAATATGCACGTACAGTGAACGCCAAAGAAACCTCCCGCATTGGAACATAAGCCCTATCTGAGCCAATCAAGGTTGTTGTTCGATCGATTCATCTATATGGCACTTGTTGTCTGCTGTTGTAGAAAATATTCATACTCATAAAACATGATCATGGCTAATGTGCGCACCGCTCATATAAACCAGCCTGTAATTTTGCCACCTTCATCTTACATCAAACAAAGGAAAACGTATGTCAAGCATGTCAATGAATATCATTAATGTTCAATGAATATTCAGGAGTTGTTACCCCTAAAAGGCACAACACTACCACATTCCAAACTTCCCATTACACATTTGAAGTGTTAAGATTAGTATGTTAGAAGTACCCAGACCAGAGGAAAACAGCAAATGAAAACAAATAAATATTATAATAATGAAAATAAGTCCCATAATATTCAAATTGTAATGAATTGAAACACAGAATTAGTCGGAATAGCAATACATATTTTGAAGTTAGATGCACTAGAAATACATCAGGATCACAAATATGTTCTTAAAACTACAAATGCCTTAACAAAGTCAACAGAGGCACACTTATTGGATTTTGTTGATCATTTAGTATATATACATAGCAAAAAAAAGGGTTGCAGCCCCTAAAAAGTCATATCGAAAATGTGATGCTGTGGCAATTTTAGGATATATGTATTGAATTAAACACTAAAGACATAAAGATACGATACTTAATGACTAATGTCTTTGAAGAAACATATTCATGTTGACATTTAAAGAATTTACGACTGAATTTGCAATGGTACTGTTTTTTTACCCAAATAATTATTGTTCCTGTGCCGAAACTATGTGATAAACACTAGGTATCAGAGGACGAAAACAATCATGTTGTTACCAACTTGACTTTCATGCATCAGAACATCATTTTTCAAGCAAAATATGGAAAGAACTGGTTCTTAAAATTCCATCCTCTTTTTAAAAAATGTTGACAACTAGTGATAAAAAGATCATAATCGTACGATTTTGGAATTATTCTGAGATCTTTATTAATTCGAGTCGTTAATCAAACATATCTCTGTGATTTAGAGGTGTCATTACAGTTATACAGACTGCATATCGTCAGTAAGCAACTTTGTTCACTTGTCTTTTTCAAAACAATCTGACTTTGAAGGTTCATATTGCTTCAACAACCAATGCTGACTTTCAATTTTCAGTGTAACAATACGTGTTCCCGGATACCAATATAGAAACATTTTATGAATGCAAATATCACAAAGTTGTGAAACATTATCTGTATGATATTTGCTTCTTTAACTGATAGATAATGCTTCTGTCATATCACAAACTTGATTGTCCTGAAACATTGTCAACTTTCTTATCAGACAGCTTTTACTGGTGAAAAAACTTGTTGGTGCAACACTATTTTTGCTATGTATATGTCCCAAGCGCTCCTTGACAGTTGATAAGGCACAATCCAATGGAAATATTGTCTAACATGCCAGTTCGTTCCATAACAGCCCTTCTTATACTCAAATTGTTTCTAGAATGTCCATGAATCTTCCATGATGTTCCACAACAATCCATAAGATTATTTATGAACAGTCTAGTGTTTACGCGAACCTTTGGACCAAATGAGAGATGAGGCAACACTGAATCACCGGCACCGGTATTTATTGTTAATTGAAGACAAATACATTTTCCTACCAAAAGTTATGCTCCGGAAACGAAAAATACTGACAAAAAATATTGTTTTGGTTGAAGCGTATTTAAACCTGGTAATTAAACCCTAAAAAGGCACAACAAAGGTAACATCCATATCAAATATATTGCATATCGAAGTACGCTGACCTAGATTAACTGAGCTCTGCCAAAAAGTTTGACGAAGTTATGAAATATGTTTGAAAAGATGTTACTATATTCATTCTATTTCTAGTCCAGTAGAAATCGAAATGAACTTTACCTGACCCGGACATTTAGTATAACAAGCAAATTGGTTTCCTAAAATGAAAAATTGGTCTCTGTGATGCTGTGAAAAAGAAAATCAACCTTGGGCAGAAAAAGTTGTGACCATTCAAAAATGTACCACAATGATGCAGTCAGCTACTGTACACATACCATCAGTTGGTTGTCCAATATCATCTGAGTTATCTCTCTTCTTAGCAATAGCTTAAATGGTCGAAATAAGTTTGAAAGCGGTGAAATATGACATGTAAGGTGAGAACTGTGTTTATTTTTTTCTGGAAATACATTATTATATTTATAAAAGCACATAAGGCTTTTAGATATACCTTCAAACAATCAGGTTTTCAATGTTTGATAGATAAAAAAATTAACATGCAAAATTGATAATTCCTGTATCAAAGTCACCTATTCTTAATGCTTTTTCAACGAGAATGTATTATGAAATAGAAATTAAACTGATAATGACAATGTTATGAGCTAACTCATATCCCATTTCAAGTAAAAATATTCGTAATGGACTTAAAATAAATTAATTTAGACACTTTTTAATAGCTACACATGTTATCTTTCTGATACTGCTTCATGACGACTAATTTCCTTTGAAGAATAATAATTGTATGTTAATTGGTAATAAATTGCAGGCATGATGGTTAATCGTATCCATAACATGATTTTATAAAGTTACCCAAACTGTATTAGTTATTGTACTCAATGAGTTACAATATTCATTAATCATACCTTCAAACATATACAAATAAAATTATATAATGACTATGTTAATTTATGTCATTCTGTTTTTTAAAAACAAAATAACAAGTTGAACTTACAACTTCCCTTCAGGTTGATATTGCCCAAAATTGACAGTTTTTTCAAGTTTGATTATATACTGTTTATGGGGATCCATAAGGGATAAGTACTTCATGTGGGTTCAATTAGGAATGACATTGTCTTGTTGGTTGGAAAATATCTCTTCGCAAAATATTTTTAAATTTCAAAGTTTTTTCCTATCTTTTTGGATAATTATACTCTAAATTTCATTTAGAAATAACACTTGCTAGTTATATTGAATGTAATTATTTTCACAAAATATTAAGAAATGGTTGTTTTGGAGGTTTTTACCCCAAAATGACAATTTCCCCAAGGTTGATTTTGGTTTGGTTTTCCATGGCGAGTAAGTACCCTATGTGAGTTCGTTTAGACATAAAATATGCTAGTTTAAATAATCGGAATTATTTGAAACACACAAGTATTAAGCAATTTTCTTATGGTTCTTTTTAGGTTTTAACCCCAAAATGACAATTTCCCCAAGGTTGATTTTGGTAGGGGTTGATGTTTATCAAATACCCCATTTGGTGTCATTTGGTCATAAAATATGCTTGTTATACTGAATATCCAGGTTAAATTAAGTTTCTATTGGACTATTCTCTCAAATAAAAAAAGTTAATTAGTTATTTACCGTTTGATCCACAAAGTGATATTTGTATGATGATTTCTAAGAGGAGAAATCGACAGCTGGTTGAGTGTAACATGGTTCGATTCTGTTCCCAGAAAAGAAATAAAATCATCAACATGTAGAAAATAGTGAGTAAATGCGCTATCTAAATGGATGGTATCAATAATTTTATTTTTTTGGAAATAGAAATAAAACAAATAAAAAATGAACCTAAACAATTAATGATATAAAAAAACTTATAGTTTGTTTTCATTTCATTGTTAATGACAAAGAAGACAAATGCCAAATACAGTCATAAATTTAATCTGTTAAAATGTGTTGCTATCCATCCAATGAAATAAATGTAAATAACAGAAAAATATATGTCTACTTACGAGGCGGTATTTCACGTTTTCTCCAGTCACGCACCTCTACCATCCAGCGTTTCTAGCAAAAGAGTTTTAATTTATCATTGAACTTTGCTCTAGTTTCTAATCTTTAAGTTTTGTAACAGTGGCCAAAAAGTTGCAAAGAGTCACACATTACTGTGCCATATATGCTTCAGAGTGTCTCCCTATCAGTACCATGAACATTTGAAAATCTTGAAACTCGTTTTGTCTAAGGTAGGTTCATAGTAGGATAACACAATTTAAGCGTCAACAATAAAATATAATATCATCTTACAAAAGAATATATGAATTTAAAAAAATGCATGTCCCAAAAGTAAAACGAATCAAATTGAAAAATAGCCCAAAAAAAAAAGAAAGAAAATAAATCTATATGAACAATTTCTGCCGAAATAGGGGCTGATCTCAGTACCTGACATAAGCACTCTTTGCTTCCAACGCCACCTTGAATCAGCTTCGATGTCAGTTTTAAACACACGTTGGTCAATATTACCTTATCTTTACACAGAGAGCAAAAACAGTTCCACTTTCAGCAATTCCACGTGTCACGAAGCCGATGCAGTGCCACCAATCCACATGATTTATGTGTACTTAAAGGATAATTAATTCTTGTCATTACAATTCTATCCTAATTGCGAATGTGGGACTCTGCAGTTAGTAGAGTATGTTTGTGTGAAAAGGTAAAGATGAATTTTACATTTAACAGAAAAGTGAACCAAACAATAAAATGATTGTTATATTGATAACATTCCTCAGCGTAACCTTCCAATTTCCAAACTGACAGATTTCCCCCATTGACACAGATGGTAACAATATACACTTAACGCCAAAAGAAACGTTACCCCACTTATTTTTTAAATAACTTTTTAAGTATCAAAGATATTTGAGAAATGAATGGTTCAAAAGAAAGCTGAATAACGTAGTTTTATGCTAATAACACGTTTAAAAATCCTTTTGGATTCATATTGTGGCAAAATGCAGCTTGTTTAAGAGGTTTAAAATTGTCCGGTTTTCGACTAGGCTGGTAGAAACCAATAAATGTGATTTAGGTGTGCAGAAGAAGTTGAAAGTAAACTTTTACGTTTGTGACTAGACAAAAAGGTTGTATACTTTACATCACAACCCCTAAACGATGAAAATACTGTTATTGAGTAAGTTAAAGTGTGAAACTTATGAAATATATGTTTCTAGTCATTAAAGATATTTTCTCGTAATTTACCTTAGTGAAAACGAGTTTACTGTGTTGTCAGATGACTTAATAGTATTTAGGAGCACAGACGATTATTTCTGTGAACATTTTTGCTTGAAAATGAAAACTTTAAATTTTTTTGTCTATCACCCAAACGCATTATCACTCAAATGTAGCAAAATTCAATCAGTATTTGCATGAACTGAATGCTTCTACAGGGTATAAAAGGTGCCTACTTTGCATTATATGGCACACATGTACGAAATCATGCCGCGATTGACCAGTGGAGAAAGAGAAAGAGCTCTCGAGATGTTGCAGCTTGGGTCGATCAACAACGATGTTGCCAATACCTTTTGCTGTCAACGTGTTTTTAAACGTGTTATTAGCATAAAACTACGTTATTCAGCTTTCTTTTGAACCATTCATTTCTCAAATATCTTTGATACTTAAAAAGTTATTAAAAAAATAAGTGGGGTAACGTTTCTTTTGGCGTTTAGTGTAGTGTTTTATCAGTTTGATCTGTGCCATCAGTAAAACGTTTGTACACATTATCTGTACCAATACCCGAGGGAGCACAGCAAGATGTTGTCTACATCCTATTGTACAATTGTCAGTATCTGGTTTTGGGTAGTTAACAATGAGCTGATATGTTCAGTGGATCACACTCTTCAATATATCCTGATTTGTCGTGTGTATGATAAAAATAATAAAACAACGCAAAAATCTGACGGAAATAATGTATAATAACTTTCTCCTGCATTTCCTTAACTTTCCCTTGTTAGCATGGTTGAGCGCACAATGAAGCTCAGGTGCAGCGCACCTCAAACCTAGCGCAGTCAAGTGAAATGCGGCAGTGAATTAGCCAGTTATGGAGACTGGCGAATTATGACTTCCGGTCTTATTTTTAATCATATGCAACTATTTACTGCAATAACAATGTTGAATCAAAGACTTTAAAGCTTTAAAGAAAATAGGTTTTGCTTGGAATTTCTGAAGCCGACTTATTGTAAATGTATTATGAACGGTATAAGGAACTGAGTGTCATAACTCTTTTCTATGAATGTACAACTTTGCCTAACAACTGTTTCTTGTATATGTTCGTATATGGTTTAGTTACTTGGTACAGTGTATATAACTTGAAATATGTGCACGTGATGCACTGTGATGTATCCCGCTCCAACTTTCAATCAAACCTAGTCATCTTAACCTTATGTTTCTCTAATGCCAGAGACAACCCAAAATTGACAATCCAAAAAGGTTAATAAATGTATATAAGAATAAATAAATTTGTTTCCATGTAGCCTCTTAGTTCAAATTGAGTCCCTTTTTCTGGTCTCTTTGTTGAAATTGTTTCCATGGAAACCAGAAAAAAAAATCAGAATGATTTAAGGAGCAAAAGGCTGGCACCATTCCATCTCTGTGTCTAAATACCTACCATATCATAATACTGAATTTATTTTGAGAGGCCGGAAAAGGTCATTAACCCTCATATATGCACTAAGTTCAAACTGTTTCCATGGAAACCAGAAAACATATAAAATTCAGAATAACCTAAGTAATAAAAGACTACACTCCGCCACTAGGTCTAACCACATACCAAGTTTCGTAAAAGAAAATATTGAACCATTTCGGAAGGACGGAATCACGGACGGAGTCGAAAACAACATGTCTCTCGCAAAGCTTTGTGGCGGACATAATAACCTAGGGCGAATGGCTTTTTTCACCATCATGGAATTAAAAGCATTTGAAGTACATTTGTACTATTTTGGTATAGTTAAAGTTAAGTATTAACGACAAGTTTGCTAGTTAACCATAAATATTTATCAACTAAATTCTGAATTGTAACGTGTATTATCATTGATATTTCGTCTTTTTCGGATGTGGAGACTAAAAGCTAGCTGATGAAAATAACATGAACTCTTACCAAAGGACATCTGAAGACATTGCAAGTTGTTGGGATACATCCAACTTAGATTTTAAGCATAATGCCAGTATAGATTGCTACAATGATATGATATCTTCTGCTATTTTATATGCATCAAAAGATTGTATACCTCATAGTAGATACAAATCATACTTTAAACCATTTTGGAAGGCTAACGGTCTTCATGATGCTCATTACAATATACGAGTTGCTAGACGTGATTGGATGATTAAGATTAAACCCCGAGAACTTGACTCTGAACATCGTTTGGCCTACAAAGAACAGAAATGGGAATTGCGACGTAAGTTCCGTAAATCTAAAAGATCCAATAAAACTGAACTGTTAAAAGAAATAGAAATATCCTCTGAGCTAGATGTAAACACTTTGTATAAAACTGTCCGCAAACAAAAAGCAGTAGTAACAAATGTATCTACAATTGCGTATCAGGGCGAAAGTGGCTCAACGCCCTCTGAAGTATGTAACATATGGGACAGATACTATTCTGACTTAGCTCAACAACATGAAGAAGAAAATGTTGATGACGACTTCAAAAATCATATATCTAGTCTGGTTCGGGATACCGGTATTGATAATAGCCCTGAGGAATCTGATGAAGAACTAGATAGAAAATTCGTATTTCAGGAAGTAAAAAACGCAATTGATGCCCTGAGCAAAAACAAATCTCCTGGCCCCGATAGAATAACCAATGAGCATATTATATATGCAGGCGATGCCCTCATTTGTCACGTATGTATATTGTTCAATCACATGACTGAATCCCAGTATGTCCCTAGGAATGGATATCTCAATATATGAGGGTAAAACTAATAAATCTGACCCAAGAAACAACAGGGGTATTACACTTACGTCTTGCCTTGGCAAGTTATTTGAAAAACTTTTACTAAGGCGAATCGAATATAAATTATCTAAATCTAAACCTGAATTTCCTGATAAATTACAATTTGGATTTCGAAAAGAACATGAAGCCATAATGTCTTAAGCCTATTGGAAAGCATTCAGTATTATAATCTCCGAGATTCCCCTGCATTTGAAGCTTTTCCTGACAACGCAAAAGCTTTTGATAGAATATGGCATGACAGCTTATTTTACAACTTATATGAACTGGGTATTAGGGGTTATACCTGGAAATTACTTCATCAATGCTGTACAAATAGTTGTTCAAATAAATCTGCCTGCTGGCTTTTGATATTTGGTAGTAGTTCACATCCTTAGAGACTTGTTTTGAGAATCATTCTGAGCCATATTTTCACGCATGTGAATGGATGTAGTCCAGAATTATTTAGTCCAACAGACCTGACGGAGTTCACGTTCTGTCTTGATTTTTGACAATATTTTTCACATCTGGCTTTTGTAGTTTTGCTAGTAAAGAGTACACCTCCATATACAGTAGAATCTGAGAAGATAATTTCAGTGTTACCAAGGCTACATTGGAAGTTTGTAAGATGGGTTTTTTTATACTAAAAACCATGATGTTAATTTTTGAGGGGTTATATGCTAAGCGCCATGTAGAGGCGTATTTAGATACAATATCAAGTGATGCCTACAGGCCTCTAGGAGATGTACGAGTGGGAGTGTAGTATCGTCAGCAAGCAAGACAGACGGAACGTCTATTCCAAAGACATGAATACCACAGTTCGCTAGCCTTAACGACATAATCAAGTCATTTATAAAAACGAGAAAAAACCTAGAGGAGATAACTCTTCTCTGAACAACTCCTTGTTTGATCAGGTAATTTTCTGACCTTTCGCCTTGATAAGAGACAAATGATCTAGCAAGCTGTATAAATATTATATTTAACCAATCAACAAATATAATGTCTCATCTGAACATTTTAACAAGCATAAAGACGAAAACGGTGTGAATTGTGTTACTGCTGTCATAACGGCACACTGATAAAGTGATAAAGTAGCCTGGAAAGTAAGTCGGTAGGTTATCATTTCCAAATGTCAGTTTAAGGTTTATGAGAATGTATGCTACTGTATTAAACGTTTTTTAAAAAATTTGTAAGGAAAACTGTTTTCCTTTTTTTTATCATTTTATTTCTTTTTCATGGGTACATCGATTTTTTGAGCATTGGTTACATGAGTTTTTTTTATACATACAATATACACACATTTTGGACAATTGGTAGAAACAGTTTATTCCAGAACTAGTTATGTGAAGAGGTTGTGGCACGATGACCAAAAAGTGAATAATTTTCCGAAGTGACAGTTTGAAAAAGCAGTATATCTCTCAACTTCATATACGATACGAAGGTAGTTTTTCAATCCAACAAAGTTTGGAAGCGAGTTTGAATTTTTTTTTACATATATAAAGTATTTCATTGCAATGAGGATTAAATTTAGGACATCATTTCTTTTTTCTTTAAATCCAAAGAGTATATGTTTTTCATCTAGAATTAATCTTGTGCCTGTATCATATTCAATCCAGTTAACTAATTGCTGCCACAACCTTTTTACATGTACACACTCAAAGAATAGATGGACAATTGATTCAGCTTCAACCTTACAAAACGTACAATAAGCAGATGGTATCAAGTTATAGTTAAATAGGTCCCTGTTTGTTGTAATAATTATGTGTACAACTTTATATTGTAGCCATCTTAGATGTGTAATACCTGTTGTTCTGAAGGGTATATAATTGTAAATTTGCCAGAGTGATTCTGATATATCCACCTATATCACCTAAGGAAAACTATTCATTACTCTGTGTTGAAAACTGTGTTGACACAATTATGTTGGTCAGAGCTCATGAGGATACGGTAAGTGTGTTTTGATTAAGAGTTAATGTACGTTTAACCGAATCAAATATATTCAATAGACCACAATACGAAATTTGCCATTTATTATTAAAATTTACGCATACACAGTGTATTGTTACGTCAATTGGTAAAACAACTCATTACACGATCCGATAAGCCGTATCCATAGAAAACGGTTACAGTGGCGTGGAACTCCTCAGTTTGAGAGGTAGGTATCATGACAATTTGTGAGGTCAGACAGCAAGATGGTTGCCCATTCAATCATTCTGCGATATTAAAAACTCTATTCTCGGTGTCTTGGTATTGCTACATCAACACGTGTACTACCTTAGAGTGGCCATTTTAATGTGAACACATTAAAATGGCCGTTCAATGGGAAATGGACTCGCATGGCAATGGTAACACTAGGTCTTATTTATATTTTAGTGAGATCCTTGTGCTACAGTGCCTTTAACTGATAGAAAGACTTTTTGTTTGAGTATACACGACTTTATTGTGAATCGTGGGAAAAGTAGCATACGCTTTCATGGGCGATAAACATGTTCATATCTTGAGCGTTCTAGTTAAACAAACACCATCTTAGGTAATTCCCAACCACATTTAGTCCAAATAGTTACTCTTACATGTAACAAATAAGTAAAAGACAGTTCAAAACAAATGTACAACTGAAATATATTGATGAATAAACATAGATAAACATAGATGAACAAATATATTATAATAATAATAATCTCTCCTACACTCTACTTATGACATACTATTATATGTTATTTACGTTTCTGGATAATTGTAAATAGTTCACTTACAAATCAAAGCTGCATAAGGGTTATTCGGAAGAAGTCATTTTCACCTGTTATTCATGAAGGATCAAGTTGACTTCACAACAATCAGAGGGTATTCAATTGGATCTTTTATTTGTGAGATTGACTCTTATTATGACCGAATCATATAAAATAATGTATATACAGTCAAACCGCGATAGTCCGGCCACTGCTAATCCGAATCTCGCAGTGTCCGAACGGTAGTAAACTGTAACCAAACTAATGTCTATATAAACTCATTAAATGTTGATTCATTAATCCGTTGATTCCGTTTCCGAATCCGAACGCCAATTAGCCGTAACGGATTAGTTATTACAACTAGTTCTGCTTCATTAATCCGGTGACAAGCGATCATCACACTGATTGGATCGGTAAACTTTAATTTGGATTGTGGATTGACAAGGGAGTTGAGCGTGTCAGTAGTTTGTAGCTCCGTTCACCCAGCAGTATCGAAAACCGATAGACATTTTGATAAACAAAAGAATGATACACTTCTGGCATAAACAGGTATCTGGAACCAATAAACTATCTTCTGATATTCTAAACTAAATCACTTCAGATGAATTTGCTAACTTTCAATTACCTTGGGTAAAACACATTGAGTCAGTATTACATAACTGTGGCCTCTCATATGTTTTGTTGTCTCCGAATCTTTATGACAGGCAGTGGCTAGTTTCTACAATAGAGACGATCCTAAGTGACCAATTCTACCAGTCATGGCACAGTTCTATTGATAGCAGTTCTAAAGGCTTTTATTATAAGTATTACAAAGCATCACTCTCTTTTGAGCACTACCTTTATCTTCCAAAATATATCGCATACCCCCTAATAAAATTCAGGACAACGAATCATAAATTACCAGTTGAAAAAGGTCGCTGGAAAAATATACCAAAAGAAAATAGAACCTGTCAATTGTGTAATTCAACATCAGTTGCAGATGAATTGCATTATATTTTTCATTGTAGCATCCTTGAGTCCCTAAGAAAGAACACTTTGCCATCTAAATATCTTATACACCGCACTAAACACTCATTCGGATTACTTTTCTCATCAAAGAAAATAACAGAACTTAAATCCTTGGCTAAATTTATAAATATCATCTTAAGATATGTTCCATGAGCACTTTTCTTTCAAATCAAGCATGTATAATGTTGTATTGTTTAACTAACCATCGTGTCCATTACTGTATTGTATCTATTTCATTGTAATGTTATCTTATACCACCATTGGTGGTCTTATGGATAATAAAGAACCTTAACCTTACAAGGTATGGAAGCAAAAGCCATGTTACAGATCCTTAATTAAATACACCCAGGCAAAGAATACGAGAATGAAAGGAAACGATGTTGGTCATGATTCCAGTGTCATAATTAGGAAATAATCATACTGTGTTTGAAAATCTCTAAAATTTCATGTAACATCGAATGCGTAGTGTAATGCTTTAAACGGGTTATGTTAAGGTCAAATAAACTCAGTTCAATAACCACGGTAGTGATCATCATTTTGTATGCCTCAGAAATATGGGGTTTTCAGCAGTGGCATGTTGTCAAACAGTTCCATATTAAATTTTGCAAATATGTCCTGGGTGTAAGCTATAAGTGCTCAAATGTTGCTGTCCTGTCGGAATGTGGTAGAAATTATATTTTTGTTGATACCTTAGTACGTGGTATAAAGTATTGGTTCAAAGTTTTACATTATCCAAGGAATAGATATCCTAAGCAGTGTTATGTTATGCTATATAATCTTGATAAAGTTGGTAAGAAAACTTGGTTATATTTTGTTCGAACTACTTTATTCAATTATGGTTTCAGTTTCGTTTGGGAAGCTCAAGGTGTTGGAAATGAGGAACAGTTTTTGAAAGATTTGTATGTAAGTTAGTGATTGTCATAAACAATTGTTACTTTCTGAAATCTCCAAGTGTTCATCACTAGATGTTTATTCTGGTATCAAAACGGTCTTTTGCAACGAACCATATCTTACTTTTTTTAAATCTAAAGAAGCAAGGCGTAGAAAAACATTGTTACGAATTGGTGCACTACCCATATATAAAAACACTGGTAGATTTGATGGTCTTCCTAGGAACCAAAGTCTTTGTCATATTTGTAACAATAATTATGTTGAAAATGAATTTCACTTTTTATTTGAATGTAAAATATATCATGATTTACGCAGCAAATTCTTTAAGCATTCGCCTTATCATATTACTCAACAATACGTTTTGAACATATTGATGTGCACCGATCATTCAATTACACTGGTCTGTTCTAACTATATTAAGGATTTATTAGCGCTACGCTCTCTTTATACATGACTGTCCATCTTCCACTACCATAAATTATACATTGTTTTCGTTAGTTTGTATTGTACGTGGGCCTAAGGCCTTATACGAAATAAACTTACCTACCTGTAGTGAGGGTGATTAAACGACTTACACCGCGTGGTCATACTTATTTATTACGCGTGTAGCTTATAAGGTGTGATGAAAAGCATCAACAAAAGTATAGTTTCATTTGTTCTTACTAAATAACCTGCCCTAGGTCAGTTCTTTTTTCCCGCCCACCATACAGTACATCTACACGCAAGACTCGGCGACCACGTGGTATCAACTTGCGGAAGTGCACGTGATTCTAGTGCAAGCTTGTCGACACATTGCACTGAGGTGTGGCAATATTCGGATTCAGACGAAGATATGGTGAGGTCGTTGCAGGACATGGAAGCAGAAATGGAGCTAAAGAGAGTTGAAATTCATAAGGGCGACGATAACCCACGTATGTATGACAGAGTGGCATTGTGCTATCCAAGAAAATAACCTGAAGAAAGGGCTTGGGAAGAACCTAAAGGTGAGCACCACTGCAGTATAGAAATATTTGTGAAGTTCGAATTAAACATTAATAAATCAGGAACGTTTTACAATCTGTTATGTTATACATGTAAGCAAGAAAATAAAGTAATTTCCGCTGTAATTACTGAAATATTGCCCATGTGACGCTAAACAACTCTCTAATTCATTTTTTATATTTATTTACACTGTTGTGGTGTCACATATTCCTAACGTTATAAATGGTGTAGTACCGACTGTTACCGAAAACTACCATGTTGATGATAGTCCTGTAATAATCTTTGATCAATGGTCAAATGTTATTGTTTTCAAACTGAATGCTGAAGTGTGTCCTCCCAACGTATTTGTTGTTTGTTTGTATATATCCACCCCGAATATTCAAAGACGTATGCAAACACAGACGAGGATGGAATGTCTACTCTGGAAAGGAATCTCTTGAATATCCCATCATGATGATGATAGCTTTATCGTTATGGGGGATTTCAATGTCCGAACAGCAGATGAAACAGACTGTATAATAAATCACAATACACATTATATGCCACTTGTCGATGATTATAAAGAATACACATTTGATATAGCAAGGAACTATTCTGATAAACACATCAATAACTATCGTAAACGTATTTTAAATCTGTGTAAACTATTTAACCTGCACATAGAGGACAGCGGGTAATGTATCTGGAAACTACACATTTATAGCAGAAAAAGGAGCCAGTGTGGTGGACTACGTCCTAATATCAAGTTCCTTATTTCCTAAAATCATTGACATGACTGTGATTCCAAGGACAGAATCAGATCATTTGCCCATATCATGTCTATTTCTGGAGGCGTCATAACGAAGGATACTACGGCAGCAGTTAGGTTAGACATGCAACTTTACAAGTTGCCAAAGTACAAATATAATAAATCGGAAAAAGAACAATTAATTGGCTTTACTGCACTGATATCTGAATTTGGACATGCAGTTAATACATTATCTAAAGTCGTGGCAGCAACGGGAACACAAGTAGTACAGCAGAATTCAAACACAACATCTAAAGAACCTCCCTGGTTTGATTTGAAGTGTCAACAACTTAAAACGGCGAAATACAGGTTAATGGAATTTAATTGTGAGGGAAACAGAACTTGTTACATTGCCCGTCGGCAAAATCACTCTACGAGTTGAAGCAGACGTAAAACTCAATTCAACAACAACTTGTTACATTAAGCATTCCTTTAAAGGCTGTTGTAAAGCAAAGAAAATCAGATACAATAGACAAATCACAGATGATATCACTTCCTCTGCTGCACATTGCATTTGAGTCGGCGTATGTGGTGGTTCTTCATGCCGTATGATCTGTTGCCATGCTACATTAAACTTCAGTAAACTGCTTGTTACTTACCGTTCGCTAGTTGTAGTGATCTCAAATGTTAACTTGATGTCAAGCAGATTGTCACGATAACTTAGTTGCTGTATATCTCTTTATCTTTACTGACCACGATCAACCTGACCGAATTTGAAAAGAAAACACAATATTCTTCGAAACTGGACTATTGACTTACGACCAATGACGAGCTCTTTATGTACATTAGAGATATTAAACAGGTTTTTAAAGTAATTATGGTACGGGTTTATATCATAAAGAGATTTCATAAAGACGTGTGGAAGAATCGATGTTAGACACACATATTATTAGTTCCGTTTTAATAGAGAAATACAAGCCATTCCTAATTTAAAAGGTTTTATATTTTAGGAGACATGTCTGCTTCTAAACGTAGGGTAGTTGCATAGACACATCGGTCAAATGACTTACGACTTATGTCATATGTTACTATTGCATGTACATGCATACCTCATGTATACCTCATGTATACCAATTACGATGACTACAAAGAAAAAGGGATGAAAGAGAAGGGGAGGTAGGGGAGAGATTGTGTCTGTTTTATCCAATGGCCATCGTAAGTGCTGCTCCATTTCTCGTACCGTCATCTCGACAATTCCCATCTAGTTCAAACTTTGATTGCTCACTGCCCAATCAGAACTTTATAAACCTGTTCTCAACACATGGGTCAGGATGAGAGTAAAACACAACACAACAAGGAAAAGTGCGTTTCGAGAAAAAAGGCCCTGGTGGTATTTTGTGACGTCACTTATACAGAAACTATAAGAGTAAAATATACCTCCCACTGGATAATGACTATAACAAAATGTCCAAATATTTTACTGTGTCACTTTTTATGTATATTCCTTTCACTTTATGTACAGTAAATTACTTCGTTTGCAATATTAAGCTTTGCAGTTTTTATTCATTCCTTAGATATGTTTTCGGACAATTTCGTACTCAAATAATGGTAAAAATAGAGCTAATGGCCCCGTAGCTCAACAGGCTGTAAACAATAAACTAAATAATTGCTCTTGGAGAATTTACCCCAGGTATATAACAAACTTCAAGCACGTAAGTACTTAAGAATATGAAAATAGGTATTTTATTTGGGATCACGGGGTCAATGTATCTACAATAAGAATCCCCATTTACCAAGGAGCACGCTAACAACATTTTAACTTTCAATTGTTTTTCATACTGGAGAAATAGAGGAATATACGTTTTAGGTCACGCCCCCAGTGTGACCTCTAAAAGGGGTCACGGGTCACCAAATCTTCTATTTAGAATACCTACTGACGAAGGAGTTGGTGGTTCATAGCATTTACAATTTCTGGGACTTTTGGTCCTGGAGAAGAAGGTAAATATAGTTGTATAGAGGCCATCCCTGTGACCTGTGATATATTGGATCTTAGGGTCACCATGACTACAACTGTAAATCCCTATTGGCCAAGGATTCTGCACACAACATTCCAGCTTTCCAGACCTTTTGGTAATGCAGAAGAAGAGAACAATATATTTTTAAGACCGGGACTGCTGTGACTCTATTTGGGGTCACGGGTTCACCAAAACTACTATTTCGAATCCCCATTGGTCAAGGAGTCATAACATTTTGTACATATAATTTCCGTTCTCTGGAGTCATTGGTCCTGGAGAGGAAGTCGAAAAAGCGAAAAGTTTACGGACGGACGGACGGACGAACGGACGAACGGACGCCATGCCATTAGCCCATCGATAAATTTAAAAGGCAAAGGCTTGATGAGTGTAGGGAATGTTTACATTAAGTCACTGTCAGAAAGAATGATGAACAAGTTACAGTTGAGGAGTTTGATATATTATCCAAAGATTCATCATATACATTTGTCCTTACACTATGTAACCAAATCTGTTGCAATAACACAGAGAAATGATAATATGGGATTATGGAACACTTTGGCGTTAGAATTGTATGCACATGTAGCAAAGGCAATTAGTCAAGCATAGTTTCATTTCGTCAAACAACATGTCGTGCTATGTGATGCGCACAATGTTGACTTGTTGTTTGAGTAGTTGCTGATGATAACAGTTTTAAAATGGGTGCTTTCAGGTAATTTAGATATTGTGAAGTGAGAATATAACATGACATATTTCAAATAATGAATCACAATTTATAAACCATACAATGTTAAGTTTCACACTGTCGTTAATTGATAACTTGAACGTATCAAACAGCGTTTTATTGCTCCAGGTAATCCGTATATACAATAAGTAAAATCTTGTCATGATACAAATTTCCAATGAATGATATAATGAATGAAAGGGAAACAAGAACATTGAAGATAGCCATGGATAATTGTATTGCATTTAAATTTACTCCTGATTACCTTTCTGAAGCTTCCATGTTTGGAAATATTAATGAACAAGAAAAGGAAATTAAATAACTGGATACATTATTACATAAATAGATTAGTGTGATAGTAATTAGTGTGCATTAATTGAGTGATGCCCTTACTCTTGTTACATTCTATACTATTATAATGAATGGTAACATGGCGACAATAAAGTGGACAAGAGATTGAAGTATTCTGTCTGTTTTTATGAAGTTACAAAAGTAGGCATGGTTTGATTTAAATGCGTCCTTTTAATAATGATAAGCGTCTACAGACGTATTTATTCGCATTAATTTACTTTTTTCATGATCTAAAGTACTTGACAATACTATTATGCATTATGAAATAGTGTATGAACACTCATATATGACAGCAAACAATCTTCATATATTGTAGGATAAGATTCCTCATTAAGGTTATATTTAAGTTTTCCTTAGCATCTCGTCTCAAGTCAGGTTTATGTTTCGATATAAAAAATGAACACAATATATATACTCTTGATAACAGCAGATGACTACATGAACACCTCTAGTTTGACCGGCTTCATATAGTATCAATAAGTTGGAAAACATGATCTAGTCAATCATGTCAATGAATAACAACGACTGTTTTAATAAAAAATTATTAGAATCAAAGAGTGTAAATCAAGTACCCATCAATGTTCAAGTTTATATCTAATGATGAATTATTTTTTAAGCTGGCTCTATTTTATGAAAAATTAAAAAGATTAAGAAATGCGCTCACATTCACTTTTTATCTTAAATATTAGACCACTATTGGTAAAAAAGAAATGAGACCGTTTTTGGTCAAAATTTTAAAAATTATTTGAACTTTGGAGTTGAATCCCCTGGAAGGCACAACATCATCATATAGGTGAGTTCCATGTTAAATTTGAAGGTTCCAAGTCACATAGTTTTTGAGATAGTGAGTGAGTGAGTGAGTTGGGGTTTAACGCCGCTTTCAAGAGTATTTCACTTATATCGCGGCTGCTAGTATTATGGCAGGGAGAAAGCCCACAACGCCATGTGGCTATGCACTGTGGTGAAACCTGCGAGCATCGACTGGAACTAGCGAACCATGGGTGGTACTGCACTGAAATTCAGTGTAGCATTGCACCCAAACCTTACTGCGTGTAGAACAGTTCTCTACTGCAGACAAAGTTGCCGTGCCCCTGAGATATGTCGCGGAAACGATTTCGGACGGACACGTACTGACAGTTCTCTGTGTGTTTACTACTTCAATCAGGACCTATAAATAGAATGTGCCTGTCGGGTACAATGTCTTTGGTACATGCAGGTTTAGTGCAGCAGTAGGTATAGGATAGTTTGTCATTGTAGATGTTTGTAGGAATAAAGTCGACACAGTTGCTCTTGTCTGACGTCTCATGCCACCATCTTCTGTTGTATTCAACTGCACAGCTTGATTAAGGAATGTTTATAAAGTCATACTACTGTACATCCGGGTGTAAAATGTTCAATTAGGGAACAATTAATATTCCCTCTTCTCAAAGTTCTATCTGATCCAGTTTGTGTAATTTGGTTTTAGCATTTCCTACTGCATTTTTCAATAGACACCTTATTATAGGCGATCGGATTGCGAAACCTGTATTTATTATTTCAATCACGCCCTTTAAAGAGAGTGTGCGTGTGCTGTCATGTGATACGGTTTTTCATTTGGACAAGTAATAATATGATCATTAGTAGGAAAAAGACCACAGACAGATCCAGAAAAAAGTTTACAACTTGGACAACTTTGATGGAACAGTGGTAGAGACAAACGTAGGTTTAATGGTAGTGCCACCAAAAGCAGTTGAAATATTAGACTAAGAAGTCGGATTATAAGTCCTTAATGTAGTAGTAGGCTCCGCAGTTGCAGAAGCTGTAGTGACATTTTGTGTTGTACATTTGTAGGTGCAGCAGAGATTTTCAGCTGATCAGTATTCGGCAATCAAAACGCAATACATTTAATAAAACACATTTTATTGACATGTATACTTCTCCGTCGGGTAATAGGGTCTTATGTACCATCTTGTACAAGTGTCTTCCCTCGCCTGAATATATATAAATGACCTTGAATCTCTTCTGTGCGAAAGCATGTACAAGGTCGTTCTGTTGTAAATAACATGATTGATGAACATCTTGGATTGTACATTAAGTTATTAGTTTTATTATATGTAGATGATACTGTTCTTTTAGCAGAAAATACTCAAGATTTGCAGTTATCTTTGGATAGATTTTCAGAATATTGTGCTTTATGGAAACTTAAAGGTTAGATGAAATGACATATGGTCACTTTCGTATTCGTTGGAAAGGGGTTTCAATTTGACAATTGCTCGATTTTAAATTTCTAAAATCGGTCCATAAATTACTTATATACGGCTTTTTAAAAAAACGCCTTATTTAGCCCCGGCGACCAGAATGAAAGTCCGCGGGGGTGTGGCCCCTGAAGGGATGACATCTGTGACGTATCAGGCGGAATTTGATTGTCGGTGATAGTCATAATTCAACGTAATTTCGCAACATTCTGATTGTCAATTTCACAAAGAAATCCTCAATAAACCAACTTAAATTTCCCATATATCGAATGTTTAGATATCCAACTAGGTTTTTCCGCAGATGACAATGACACAATTATTACATAAACATGTTTTTTGGGCGATGTAATACACCTCATAAATTCATTTAGCGGCAGTGATATTCATCATTAATTAATTAACGAGACACCGGCGGATTAGCTGCCTAGCCGCCCCGTCTGTCACTTATCACAGTCACGCCTCAGTGAGCATTTAAAAAATGAATCGCCCAACTGATAGCGCTAGTGTTAAAATGGGTGAATTAAAATCGTTTTAATAATCAATTGCAAGTGTATAATGTCTCGATTTTATGCTCAATTGATTCCGATGTACAATATACGTAGAGATATTCATCTGTCATTCTTGAGAAAAATGCATTTCATCAATCCTTTAAAGTAAATATTAACAAAACTAAGACCGTAATTATTTCCAAAGGGGTACGTTAAGAATGAATTCAAATTTACCGTCTGTAATGATGAAATTGAGGTTGTAGGGGAATATCCTTATTTGGGAGTATTATTTAATGCTAACGGTAAATTCTCAAAGGCAATTAAGAGACTTTCGGACCCAAGCATCAAGAGCCATGTTTTCAATCGTTAAAACCATTCGAAATTTGCAAGTACCGATTGACTCCCAGCTTAAACTATTTGATCAGTGCGTTCTACCAATTCTTCTTTACGGTTCAGAAGTGTACTATCATCTTGGAAAGAACGCACTTGAAAGTTTGCAAATACATTCTTGAAGTAAAACAATCAACTCCAAAGTTCATGTTTTACGGCGAATTGGGCAGGTATCCTATCGATGTTCATTTAAAAGTAAAAATTATCAGCTTTTGGTGTAAAGTTATAACTGAAACTGGTAAATTCCCCACATACTTTATAATATAATGAAATAACGATCATCTCACCAGGATGCGGTTTTCGACCAACTTGAAATTGTTAAAAATATCCTGCAAAACGTCGGACTTTCTTATATCTGGCAATCTAAAAAATCCATTGGTTAAAAAATCATGTCAAAATTTCATTAACAGACCAGTTCAAGCAATCATGGTACGGCGATGCTCAAATTTCTTTAAAGGGAAAGTGTTATCATTTATACAAAACTTCGCTCACTTTAGAACCATATCTTTTAGATCTCCCTTCAAAATTGCGAACTTGGATTACAAAGTTGAGATTATCTAATCACAGATAACCTATTGAAACAGGAAGATGGCTTAATATTAATAGAGAAAACAGAATATGTACATTGTGTAAACTTCCCGTTGTTTGCGACGAATATCATATTATTTTATCATGTCCATATCTTATTGATAAACGTAAGGAGTTACTTCCACCCTATTTTTGTAATAATCCATATATTGATATATTTATTTCACTTATGAAGTCGGATTATACTCTTATTCAAATTATCACATTTCGTTAAAGCTGTACTTAGTCTTTTCTAAACCATATTATGTAAAGAATGAATGATTATATATATGTTCTCAATATCATTGTAAATGATTCATGAGAATGAAATTCTGTTCTGTTCTGTTTTGTTCTGTGCCTGAAGACTCGAGAGGGGATCAGGATATGAAGCAGCGCTGGGAGAACAAAGTTGTTATTGAACGGATAAGTAAAGGCAGTTGTTTCATGTGTTTATTACTTCAATCATGACATTTAAATAGAGTGCGCCTTGGATGTACAATGTCTTTGTTACATTCAGGTTAAGTACAGCAGTAGGTATAGGATAGTTGGAAGTTGTAAATGTTTGTAGGATTAAAGTCGACACAGTTGCTCGATCTTGTCCTACGTCTGATGCAACCATCTCCTGTTGCATTCACCAACGCTGGATTAAGAAAATAAAAAATATATACAATCGTGCGTTTTCAATGTCATTTGTGCACACAGGCTAGTATAGGACTTCACAAGGTTTATTTTGTGGGGATTGAATAGGTGAAGTGAGGTGATTTTGGATTAAATAGTTGTTTTCAGATACCGTAAGAAGATATTGGAACCTAAAAATGCTGTCAAAGGTATCGTCTCGACTCATATAAGAATGATGTATCATAAATGATCCTTTTTAGTGATCCATGATTCTTCAACTAACCTCTTTGTCACACTTTTCGATCCTGTGCTGTCATTCTCAACGTGAGTTAGACAATACGCTTTCTCTTTAGAGCAAGTAATAACAGGATCATTTCGAGGAACAAGACCACAGAGAGATCCAGAGCAAACCTCACAACTAAAGGTGCAACTGGTAGAGACATACGTTGGTTTACTGGCATTGGTACCAGAAGTACTCACAGTATTAGAAGGTAGTAGGATTAGAAGTCGTTAATGTAGTAGGTAACTCCGTAGTTGCAGAAGCTGCAGTGACATGTTGTGTTGTAGTGGCAGCAGAGGTTATCGTTTTGGAAGCAGTAGTTGTATTTCTTGTGGCACTTGTAATGCGAGTAGTAGCGGTCGCTGTAGGCACATCTGAAAGAAGTTTGAATATTCAAGAAAAGAATGTATCGATCCATAATAAATGTATTTGCTTTGGCAAGCTAGTGTGGAAGTTATGACCATTTCATTGTTCATTTTGAAGCATACATTTCTGGGAATATAACATATTGAAGCATTATATTTTCATGTTAATTTATATTTTGATTTAAATAATAAATTGTGCAATAGCGTATAGTAGTATAGCTGTCAATGGCACTTTGTTTAAATACAGATTTTAGCATAATCTTTTTTCCAAATTGTTTATATTTGGAACTCGCTTTGATATTACAAATTTCATTCACATGAATGTAATATTTTTCAGGTACACGTATATACAAACAATGTTTTACCATTTGTGCATCACAACGGTAACTTCCAAAAACTGAAAACTGTTTTATAATACACGAGTCGTTCAGAAACAGAACCAGAAACACACTAGGTTAACTCATAATGACGCACCTATGTGACAAATTAATCAGCTCATCACAGTGAGTAAAGCATATATGCACATATATACTTATTCAGCGAAGGAAGCATATGTGTGCCATGTGAAAGCAACTATTATTTAGGAAAGACGCATATATGCTATCTTACTGTTTTATTGAAGAAAACCCGCTCTGGTCACCGTCTTAGCGATGCCAATGAATAAATGTGTACAAAATTATATTTCAGAATTGGCCTTCGAACTTGATGAAGAGTATCATGAGGATTACATGCTTACTAAATTGTATTCATCTTACTGTATTACTTTCCGATAAGACCTGTCCCGTGAGCATCACAACAGTTATAATTACAAAGTTCAACTGCATACTTTGGGGGAATTACTCTGGAAAAATAATACACCCGAACTGGTCTTCCAAATCAATAAAGGGTAAGATCAGGAGTATTAACAGATATAACTCTATTCATCTATGTTAAATGGTTTCTGCAAACACTTTTCCGAATTTAAAACTTTAATACGAAGTCCAAAATGGCTATTCCATGGAAATGACGAAACATTTAATTCCCAGAAAACTGTAAATGGACTACACATGATGTGAATAATATGATTAACAAGTGTGTCAAATATGGATGATTTTCACTCAATGGTTACTGAGAAAAATCTACTGGACGAAAGGACAGACGGACTGGTGGAAAGATTGAAGGATGGAAGGACGGAATGAGCGCAATATACCCCCACTTGCTACGCATCTGGGAAAACATAATAGTAGGAATTTCGATAGCTTAAGTATATTACCTAAACAAGAAGCAGGTGTTGACCATGTATCGGAAGTCTGACAGGTTATGTCTGAATTTGATGCACTTGGTTTGTATCCAGTTGAACACTGTAGGTGACAGACGTCGTTCAGTTTGTGACTTGCAGAGGAAGCACATGTGTATCTTCCATGCGAAACTGGGGGTGGTGAAGGACACTTGATCTCTGAGGAAGAGATAAATTGGAGAACATTGTTTTATGCATTTCTCTGCTTTCAATGGATAATTTCACAATTAAGTAATAGTTTGCAGTCATTTTCAGAAATGATACAAATTAACAAAATGTAACTGAGAACCTTTTTAGAATTTTGAACAAAATGAACAAGACAAAAGTGATTAGAGCTCAAATTCCCCCGCCATCCATCCATTAAGCATTATAGCTGTTAATGTCACTAATTATAAATACAGATTAAAGCATGATAATAACGTCCAAAATATTTATTTTTGGAACTGGCTTTGATATTTGTTTGAGTGGCATTTTAGAAGTTGGAAGTCAAATAAGGACAAGTGTATGGATGACAACTTCTTTATTCGGAGGTTTGCGCATTTCGGTACAGATTTTTGTACCGTTTTCAAGCATGTATAAGAGAAATATGTGATATAATATACAGGATACAATGCAATGAGTAAATTAACAAAACCAACAACTGGATGATTGAGGAAAGGATAGCACTAGAGAAGAGATAACATACAGAAGCCAGTGGAGAGGTAACATAGGATTAAGGCGAAGTGAGTTGGGGGTTTAACGCCGCTTTCAAGATTATTTCACATATAACGCGGCTGCTAGTGTTATGGCAGGGAGAAAGCCCAAAACGCCATGTGGCTTTGCATTGCGTTGAAACATAAGAGCATCGGTTGGAACTAGCGAACCATGTGTGATACTACGCTGAAATTCAGTGTAGCATTGCACTCAAACATTACTGCGTGTAGAACAGTTGTCTACTGCAGAAAAAGTTGCCGTGCCCCTGGCGAGATTCCAAACCCAGCCTCTTGATCCAAAGACGAACGTGCTAACCACTGCGCTATCCCGCCCCCACATATGATTAAGACTGAAGCCTTTCGGAAGCAATGTTTATACAGGTAACTCGGGTTGATTGTGAGTTCATCGTATGCAGAGGGGATGAAATAGCCTTGATCACGATTTATCTGGGGTTGGTATCGTTTGATCATTACACTTTCAATTAATTTGGGCTTAGTTAATTCTGATTGGTTTTTGGCTAGGATCATGACATTTTCCCAGTTGATTCGATGATTGAGTTTTTCTTGTATATGGTCACAGATGGCCGACTTGTCTGATTTTCTGGTTGATGTCTCATGCTCCTTGACTCGAATGTTGACAGGGCAAGATGTTTCTCCTATGTAAACATGTCAGCAATCACAATCAATTTTGTAGATGACACCTTTTAGGTTCAGTTCCTAAGATTTAGTTTGGTTGCGTCCATTGGCCTGGAGGAGATGGTTGATGGTGGAAGACGTGGAGAAGGTGGTGTCAATGCCAGCTTGTTGTTTCAGAAGTCTGCTGATCTGGTGGGATGCTTTGCGGATGTAGGGGATGCTGATTTCGATGGGGGCTGATTCAGGTCTTGGTTGTCTAGAGAAAATATGGTGATAAAGTGGCTGCTATGGCTTTCTCCACTATTGTTGATGGGTAGCCGTTAAGTCCAATAAATACCACTTCCAGGTGTTGTATCTCAACTTCAAGATTTGTTGAGCAAATATTCTTGGCTCTTCTGGTCAGTGTCGATATGATGCCGGACTTGACTCGAGGTGGATGGTTGGACTGGTAGTGGACAATTCACCATATACCATATAATCTGGAGTTGACTGTTTCACTTTTAAAATATATTTTTAAAATGTCAAGTGTACTCTTTCAAGAATGACACATTTTTCGAAACCCGACAATTTCGGAGCCATATAACAAAATTGGCTGTACAAGGTTGTCAAACAGTTTAAGTTGACAATAAATTGGTATATCTAACAATCTCATTTTTCTAAAAACAGCAATTCTCTTTTGAGCTTTACAAAATCTACCAGTGCGATTAAATAAAAGACCAAGATATACCTTTTCAGAGTCAATTTCAATACTTATAATGTGAAATCCCTAGTAATTTTATTCGGCCTTTTTCCAAAAATTCAAATCTTTGTTTTAGCAACAATAAGAGCTAATTTCCATCTTTTACAATAAGCATCGACTTTATCATCAGCATAAAGTTACATAACTATTGTTATCCTTTCCTCAATTATCCAGTTGTTGTTACTGTAAATTAACTCATTGCATTGTATCCTGTAAATATATCACACATATTTCTGTCTCTTATTCATGCTTGAAACCGGTACAAGAATCTGTACCGAAACGTCTCATCTTCTGAATAAAGAAGTTGTCATCCATACACTTGTCCTTATTTGGCTTTGATATTACAAAATAACATTCACCTAAATATAATATGTTTCAGGTACACTTGATTGTTCCCATTAGAGAATCACAGCGGGAATTCGTACTAAGTTCAATAACAGTTTCAATGTCAATAACTGTGTAAAGAATGATATGTCAGAATTGGCTTTCGAACTCGATGAAGAGTATCATCAGGATTACATGCTTACTAAATTGTATTCATCTAACTGTAATACTTTCCGATAAGACCTGTCCCGTGAGCATCACAACAGTTATACTTACAGAGTTCAATAGCATACTTTAGGGGAATTACTCCGAACTTGTCTTCGAAATCAGTAAAATGTATAGTCAGGAGTATTAACAGATATAACTTCATTCATCTATGTTAAATGGTTTCTGTAAACACTTTAATGCGGGCGTCACACATGGCCGGAGCTAAGCGTCCCGAACATCATACGAATGTAAAACATTGAATTTACTGCCGGTAGTGTTGAGATGGTCATCTTGGAGGAGGTTAGAACCGACGGGGACCCAATGCATACTTGAAGAACAAACGAATATCACACGACTATAATACAAAATCTACACAACGTCGTGTAATCGTCGTGTGACGTTCGTATGAGCACACGATGGGTACTGGAAGGCCATCCGAAACCACGTGACATGGTATCAAACTCCACGTGACCGTTGCAGAATCTCACATTTCTCGTAGACCATGTTCTGAATATATACGTTACTTGTGATTAATCATGCATCCAGTGCCTTAAGTAAGGGTAACTTTTAGTGATAAAACAAAAAGGATGTCAATCTGCAATTATGGTGTGTTGGTTTATACAGACAGACATATTCTCTATTAGAATATCACCGCAACATTTCAGTTAAATTACATTCAAGATATTGAAAATACATTTAAACAATGAAGACCAACCCTGTAAATAAAGGCTATGAGAGAGTTTATACATGTTATACAATTGATATGATGATACACAAGATATAAGATAAAATATGACATTTAGATAAATACTAAAGCTAAAATAATTAAAATGCATTCATAAAGAAGAGGACAAAAAGGTACCAGATATGCAAAGAATTAAGTTCAATAAGAACATCACAAATGTTGCTTTACAGGTATTGAAGCACAGGTGTTTTACCTGGAAAACAACATTTCAACTTTAGCACATATATACATGTACAGCTGCTTAACAAAAGTTTAATTCACACGTTGAATGCTACACATGAAATATCTGTTCAATCAGGAAGTGTTTCGTTATCAATATGAATACTTTTACTGTTCTAGTGGTTAAATTATATCTGAAAGACTGTTGCTATTTGTTTAAATGGTGTGGTATATTTTAAAAATAATACTTTATTTTCATTAAAACCAACAGTGTCAATTATTGCGAACATTCTGAATGTCAGGCCTCCAATTGAAATCTAAAATTCCTGATTATCCGAAACCATCACAAAGTTTATTTTAAAATCATTTATTACTCACTGTGTGTGTCTCACACATGTATTGTATCATTTGGTAATGCAAAGGTAATATTTTATCGTACCTCTTACGGTGTCAGGTTTGGAATTGACCTTTTTGGAAGTCAACGCAAACATAAGCATAAGAATTAAACCAATGATATGTTTAAATAACAATAAGAGGGCAATATTTGAGCAACCTACATATCTATTTACGACGTGGAAGTATACCATGATAGGATGTGAAAAAATAAATGACCAGGATTTAGTTTTGCACGGTTTCAATTCAAGTGTAAGTTTACGTACAACAAGAATATCCAACCTGTAGAATCTGTGAAAGACCATATACGGTCTGGTAGACCAAAACGCTTAATGCTGCAAGAATGGATTTCAGAAAAGAGAGGTTTTCTTTACATTTTTGCTTTTCTGAAAATTGTAAAGAAAAGAATGACCAACCTATTGCGTATAAAAAGAATATTAAGTGTAGGACATGGCCAGAAGTATCCTGGGGTTAGCGAACCACATCGCACACGCATGCCAGGAGGACGCATGGACGGAGAACAGAGCAGGGGGTCACAAATCTCAGGCGCGAGGGTTTCCTGGGATGTACCAGCCTCCCCAATGAGATTAGGAACAATTTGCATTCAGCCCCTGTAACATCCTCTTCGCTCTTTGATGGGCAAATCGCCGGGGCCCTTCGCCAGCGACAGGAGAGTCAGCAACAAGAGCTGACCAACAGGCTCGCAGCTGGCGAAGGTAGAGCCTCGTCCCAAGCGACGACAGGAGGCACACCCACGCCAAGCAACACCGGTGGTGGTGGTGGCACCAGGACTGGCAGTGTTTCCTTTCGATGGGGGGGCAGAAGTCGCGACCTCAATACCGGACCCTCTCCAGAACGCACCCCAAAGAAAGACGCCCAGTGAGGGAAGGGACGTGCCTACGGAGGTACCCCGAGGAAGCAATGACTTGTGGGTCCCTCCAGAGCTACCCCCACAGGTTGTCCCGGCCTAGGACGGGCCATTGGGGGGACGTCTCTCCCGCTTCGTACCCAACAGGAAACATTTGGGGTTGGACAATTACGTTTGCAATGTTCTGGAACAGGGGTTTCATATTCCCGTGACACACCACACTCTACTACCAGATCGGCTCGCTTTGACGCAGGAACAGGTTTTAGGTTCTCATCTCCAAGGGGGCATTGGAGGAACTCCCGCTCTACGACCTTGTTCCCGGATTTAACTTTCCCGTCTTCGTCAGACGGAAGGGAGAGTCGAACAAATGGTGGTTGATCCACGATTTGAAGGAATTCAACCACTCCTTCCTAGTTCGGCCGCCATATATTCGACTCTTGACAGTGCCATCAGTAATGCGGTTAATGGAGCCCTCAGACTCGATCATATCTCTAAACCTGCAGGACGCATACCTGCATATTCCCATTTACCATGGGGATCGCAAGTACCTCCGATTCGTCCTGGCGGGTCGTAACTTTCAGTGGAACGTGCTTCCATTCGGGATATCCTCGGCTCCGTGGCTGTTCACAAACTAACCCAACCCATAGTCCATTACCTGAATCAGCAGGACGTCCAGTTCGCGATGTATGTGGACAATGGGTTCGGTCACAAAAGATCCCCTTCTGATCTGGAGTCTGAACGAAACTTTGTAAAACCGTTGTTCAGGTGGTTGGGATGGCTGGTCAAGTTAGACAAGTCCGACCTTCAGCCAACGATGGAACTGGTGTTTCTGGACACCGTGAAATACAAGGCTTTTGTTACCACGGAGCGGATTGGGCGGTACAAAGACCTCCTGGGGCTAGCTCTTCAAGGACCAGTGCCCCTCAGGAAGTGGCAGAAGCTGTTTGGGTTCCTGACCTCGACACAACATTTCACCCCTAGGGGAAGGTTGCAGCTCAGGCCCCTTCAGATATTTGTCAACACACACGTGAGAGAGAAGACGTGCCGCCACGTCTTTTCCATTTCCGCCAATATCAGACACAATCTCTCAGGTTGGCAGCAGGAAACCAACGTACTGGCGGGAGTGCCACTCAGGTGGCCGTTAGGGCACCCAGCTCTATGTGGACGCCTCCACCCAAGGGTGGGGAGCGCACCTGAATACGTAACAGACGGCGAGGGTGTGGTCGTGAATGCAAACGGGATGCCACATCAACGTCTTGGAACTAGATGCGATAAGACTTGTCAATCAGCCATTGGTCGGGCTGCCTACAGGGGCAAGTCCTGTGCGTCCACACGGACAGCTCGGCGGCGGCTTGGGCCATAAACAAGCAAAGCTCGAACAAAGCAGACTCTCTTCTGCAACTGGTGATGGAGCTGTTTCAATTAGTAGACAGTCTCGAACTCTCTATTCGCGCAGTGCACATCCCGAGAGCCAAGAACGTCCTTGCCGACGCTCTGTCTTGCCCGGACAGGGATCCATCAACAGAGTGGATGCTGCACCCGAGAGTGTTCGAGAGTCTATGTTTGAGGTTGGGGAAACCTCACATAGACCTCTTTGAGCTACTTCTTCATTTTAAGATTACATGTTTAAGATAATGAAACAATAATTTTGTGGATGAAGCTTCATGTTTATTGCTTAATTCATTAACAAAAGCGACTGAACCCGGGTTACGCTTTTTAAGACATGGTAATTAGAGAGCTCTCTTAACGAGATATTAATTTGGCTGTGGACGCCCTACAACAAGACCCTTTATGTGAATACCTCGCTTTGCTTCACAGCGCAAAACTATCACACTTTGTAATTGTCTTGTGTATGACACCTTTTTTGTTAACAAGTATTTAAGCATAACAAAACAGGGGTTAGGTAGGTCGACTTCATTTATCGTTTTATTATGTTCAGTGTACAACTAGCAATCAAGACAACACTGTGATATATCCAATACACTGTAAGTGAGATCTCAAGACAGTAAACTTGTCATTGACAATCAACACAGGTTTCAAAGGGGTGGCTATGAGTGATATGTGATTGTTATATGTTTATGATACATGTTTCATTTGATAACAATCAATACAACAAAGGCGTTAGGTACTACATTGTTAATATAATTTCAGCTGAGAAATTGCAATCAAGACGACCTGGTGAAATCGAAAGAAAACAAAGAAGCGTTGATAGTTTGCCATAACATTTATTGCCAAAAAAGGAAAAAGGATTTGTAATATTTTGTTTATTTTGGCCTTACACGATTTATTATAATGAAAAATCAATCATTAACGTAATAATTCATAACAATGATATGGCGGTTGAAAATTTAAAAAAATCATTTGGAAAGGAATAAATGTTATTTTACTTATATTACATGTTGTAAAACTTTGATCGTTAGTTTATTTGAACAATGAATATGAATTAGGAGGATTGAAAAACAATATTGTTATTTAATTACAACAAAGAGTGAACTAACTGTGAACGTCGCAACTCTTAAATAAAGAAGTAAAGAAGGGTTATGATATTGCATCTATCGACTACATGGGTCGATTCCTAGATTGTGATGGGTTCTCAAATAGTTCTTCTGTCTGATCAATAGACTGCATGGGTCGATTCCTAGATTGTGAAGGGTTATAAAATTTCATCTAACGACTACAGGGGTCGATTCCTAGATTGTGATGGGTTCTCCAATAGCCTTTTCTGTCTTATCTACCGACTATAGGGTCGATTCCTAGACTGTGAAGGGCTATAGAATTTCATCTAACGACTACAGGGGTCGATTCTTAGATTGTGATGGGTTCTCCAATAGTTTTGTTCTGTCTTCTCAAAAGACTACATGGGTCGATTCCTATATTGTGATGGGTTCTCAAATAGTTTTTCTGTCTTATCTACCGACTACAGGGGTCGATTCCTAGATTGTGAAGGGTTATGATATTGCATCTATCGACTACATGGGTCGATTTATAGATTATGATTGGTTCTCAAATAGTTCTTCTGTCTTATCAGTAGACTACATGGGTGGATTCCTAGATTGTGAAGGGTTATAGAATTTCATCTAACGACTACAGAGGTCGATTCGTAGATTGTGATGGGTTCTCCAATAGTTTTTTTCTGTCTTCTCAAAATACTACATGGGTCGATTCCTATATTGTGATGGGTTCTCAAATAGTTTTTTCTGTCTTATCTACCGACTATAGGGTCGATTCCTAGATTGTGATGGGTTCTCAAAAAGTTTTTCTGTCTTATCTAGCGACTATACGATCGATTCCTAGATTGTGAAGGGTTGTAGAATTTCATCTAACGACTACAGAGGTCGATTCCTAGATTGTGAAGGGTTATAAAATTTCATCTAACGACTACAGGGGTCGATTCCTAGATTGTGATGGGTTCTAAAATAGTTATTCTGTCTTATCAATAGACTACATGGGTCGATTCCTAGATTGTGAAGGGTTATATAATTTAATCTAATGACAACAGGGGTCGATTCCTAGATTGTGAAGGGTTATGATATTGCATCTTACGACTACATGGGTCGATTCCTAGATTGTGATGGGTTCCCAAATAGTTTTTCTGTCTTATCAACAGACTACAGGGGTCGATTCCTAGATTGTGAAGGGTTATGATATTGCATCTTACGACTACATGGGTCGATTCCTAGATTGTGAAGGGTTATAGAATTTCATCTAACGACTTCAGGGGTCAATTCTCAGATTGTGAAGGATTCTCAAATAGTTTTTTTCTATCTTATCTACCGACTATAGGGTCGATTCCTAGATTGTGATGGGTTCTCAAATAGTTTGTCTGTCTTATCAACAGACTACATGGGTCGATTCCTAGATTGTGAAGGGTTATATAATTTCATCTAACGACTACAGAGGTCGATTCCTAGATTGTGAAGGGTTATAAAATTTCATCTAACGACTACATGGGTCGATTCCTAGATTGTGATGGGTTCTAAAATAGTTCTTCTGTCTTATCAATAGACTACATGGGTCGATTCCTAGATTGTGAAGGGTTATATAATTTAATCTAATGACAACAGGGGTCGATTCCTAGATTGTGAAGGGTTATGATATTGCATCTTACGACTACATGGGTCGATTCCTAGATTGTGATGGGTTCCCAAATAGTTTTTCTGTCTTATCAACAGACTACAGGGGTCGATTCCTAGATTGTGAAGGGTTATGATATTGCATCTTACGACTACATGGGTCGATTCCTAGATTGTGAAGGGTTATAGAATTTCATCTAACGACTTCAGGGGTCAATTCTCAGATTGTGAAGGATTCTCAAATAGTTTTTTTTCTATCTTATCTACCGACTATAGGGTCGATTCCTAGATTGTGATGGGTTCTCAAATAGTTTTTCTGTCTTATCAACAGACTACATGGGTCGATTCCTAGATTGTGAAGGGTTATAGAATTTCATCTAACGACTACAGAGGTCGATTCCTAGATTGTGAAGGGTTATAAAATTTCATCTAACGACTACAGGGGTCGATTCCTAGATTGTGATGGGTTCTAAAATAGTTCTTCTGTCTTATCAATAGACTACATGGGTCGATTCCTAGATTGTGATGGGTTCCCAAATAGTTTTTCTGTCTTATCAACAGACTACAGGGGTCGATTCCTAGATTGTGAAGGGTTATGATATTGCATCTTACGACTGCATGGGTCGATTCCTAGATTGTGAAGGGTTATAGAATTTCATCTAACGACTTCAGGGGTCAATTCTCAGATTGTGAAGGATTCTCAAATAGTTTTTTTCTATCTTATCTACCGACTATAGGGTCGATTCCTAGATTGTGATGGGTTCTCAAATAGTTTTTCTGTCTTATCAACAGACTACATGGGTCGATTCCTAGATTGTGAAGGGTTATATAATTTCATCTAACGACTACAGAGGTCGATTCCTAGATTGTGAAGGGTTATAAAATTTCATCTAACGACTACAGGGGTCGATTCCTAGATTGTGATGGGTTCCCAAATAGTTTTTCTGTCTTATCAACAGACTACAGGGGTCGGTTCCTAGATTGTGAAGGGATATGATATTGCATCTTACGACTACATGGGTCGATTCCTAGATTGTGAAGGGTTATAGAATTTCATCTAACGACTGCAGGGGTCAATTCTCAGATTGTGAAGGATTCTCAAATAGTTTTTTTCTATCTTATCTACCGACTATAGGGTCGATTCCTAGATTGTGATGGGTTCTCAAATAGTTTTTCTGTCTTATCAACAGACTACATGGGTCGATTCCTAGATTGTGAATGGTTATGATATTGCATCTATGGACTACAGGGGTCGATTCCTAGATTGTGATGGGTTCTCCAATAGTTTTGTCTGTTTTCTCAAAAGACTACATGGGTCGATTCCTAGATTGTGATGGGTTCTCAAATAGCTTTTTCTGTCTTATCTACCGACTATAGGGTCGATTCCTAGATTGTGATGGGTTCTCAAATAGTTTTTCTGTCTTATCAACAGACTACATGGGTCGATTCCTAGATTGTGAAGGGTTATGATATTGCATCTATCGACTACATGGGTGATTCCTAGATTGTGATGGGATCTCAAATAGTTATTCTGTCTTATCAATAGACTACATGGGTCGATTCCTAGATTGTGAAGGGTTATAGAATTTTATCTAACGACTTCAGGGGTCAATTCTCAGATTGTGAAGGATTCTCAAATAGTTTTTTTCTGTCTTCTCAAAATACTACATGGGTCGATTCCTATATTACCGACTATAGAACAGACAGAACAACCTTTTGAGAACCCATCACAATCTAGGAATCGACCCCTATAGACTGTAGATAAGAAAGAAAAACCACTTGAGAACCCTTTACAATCTAAGAATCGACTTCTACAGTCTGTAGATGAAATATCAAAGCCATTCATAATCTAGGAATCGACCCCTATAATCTGTAAATACGATAGAAAAAACAATTGAGAACCCTTCACAATCTAGGAATCGACCCCTATAGTCTGTAGATGACATAATATAACCCTTCACAATGTAGGCATCGACCCCTAGAGTCTGTAAATACGATAGATAAAACAATTGAGAACCTGTCACAATCTAAGAATCGACTTCTACAGTCTGTAGATGACATATCATAACTATTCACAATCTAGGAATCGACCCCTTAGTCTGTAAATACGATAGAAAAACAATTTGGGAACCCTTCACAATCTAGGAATCGATTTCTACAGTCTGTAGATGACATATCATAACCATTCACAATCTAGGAATCGACCCCAACACTCTGTAGATATGATATAATGATAACAATAATATGATATAAAAAAAAAACATTTGTCTGGTAGACAGGAAATGACAATTTACAACATGTAACTGCTTGGAAACACATTCCTAGATTGTGATGATTCCTAGATAGCAAGGAACATACATACATACATGGAAATGTGTTTGTAAAATATTTACACTCACGTCAAGTTAATTGTATTTATAGTTACATGTTCCATCCCTTTCCAGTCGATAAATGTTTGACCCATGATACGTTCTATACTTATTATTTCGGAATTGTATAATTGTGAAATTACAGTAACAGAATATATATTTCAGAATGCTAAAGCAAACACACACAGGCATTATTATAAGACTTAGTTGGACTCAACTATTAACTATTAACTACTATAATTGATCAATTGTTGCAAAATTATCATTATAAGCATGTGTTTATAGTATAAAAACAAATGAAAAGTGAAAACATACGAATAACAAAACACATAACATAAGCACACCTTTATTCAAGTTAAATGTTTATTACAGGATGTAAATGTTTAGCATCCTGTAAAAGATAAACAACATTTCATTGGATTAGCCCATCTGCCTAGCGTGAAACCATGATAGTGTAACAACACAAACCAACATATTATATTAGATTATCAGAATTATTGATAACACCTCGAAGGCCCGATGGGCTTATGGCATGGCATGGTGTCCGGCGTCCGTCCGTCCATCCGTCCGCCCATCCGTCTGTCTGTAAACTTTTCGCATTTTCATCTTCTTCTTTAGAACCACTTGGTATTTCGTGACCCCGTGACCTCAAATGGGGTCACAGGGGTCACAACCCCAAAAACCTATTTTCATCTTCTTCTCCAGTTCCAAAAGGTCTAGAGAGCTGAAAAGTTGTGTGCAGACTCCTTGGCTAATGGGGATTCTAAATTGTAGATTTGGTGACCCAATGACCTCAAATCGGGTCACAGAGGTCACAACACTAAAAAACTATTTTCATCTTCTTCTCCAGTTCCAAAAGGTCCAGAGCGCTGAAAAGTTGTGTGCAGACTGTTTGGCCAATTGAGATTCTAAATTGTAGATTTTGTGACCCCGTGACCCCAAATGGGATCACAGGGGTTACATCCTTAAAAACCTATTTTCATCTTCTTCTCCAGTTCGAAAAGGTCTAGAGAGCTGAAAAGTTGTCTGCAGACTCCATGGCAAATGGGGATTCCAAATTGTAGATTTCGTGACCCCATGACCCCAAATGGGGTCACCGGGGTCACATCCTTAAAAACCTATTTTCATCTTCTTCTCCAGTTCCAAAAGGTCTAGAGAGCTGAGAAGTTGTGTGCAGATTCCTTGGCAAATGGGGAATCTAAATTGTAGATTTCGTGACCCTGTTACCCAAATCTAGGTCAAGGGTCACAACCCAAAAACCTATTTTCATCTTTATCTCAAGTATGTAAAGCTCTAGAAAGGTGTAGAGATATTTTGGTCAAATGTGATTCTTAATTGTAGATTTGGTGATCCTGTTACTCCAAATGTGGGTCACAGGGGTCATGATCTTAAAACCTACAATGTATTAGAGACAACTTAGATATTCAACCTTAGATAATAAATCAATTAAATTCTAATGAGCTACAGAGCCCATGGCTTTATTTTTACCAAGTGCAACATAGATTGCCAGCTGATTACATCTTTTGATCTCTCAATTGGGTTGTTAGTTTGTTTGCAATTTGAGTTTCAGATAACACTATTATGTAGGTTTGTTTGTTCCAGAGGTGAAATATCCCGACGTGCAATGAATTGTTAAACGTTTGTAAATACATGATATGACCTGTGAAGATGTTATAGCGCCGTGAATAACCAATCAAAGCATACTCTCAATCAGCACAGTGTGTAAACGCCACATGGCGTCTCTCGTTATATCAAGGCCATAATGAGGGGTAAGTAAGCGCGCCGATTGACGTCTCTCGTTCAGACAACACACAAAAAGACCGCGCCAAACGGCGACACTGATCGTGACAGATTATGCGTAATGAGGCCGTTTGACGTCATAAGCAATAAATGGGTTAAAGCAGTGGACAGTTTATTTTACTTTTTTGCTTTAGGTCGTAGCTACATGTATATGACAAAATGTTGAAACATACTAGGTATGTTACTTTCCTTGCAGTTTTTCATTGCCTAACGGTCGAACCACGTCAGTCTCACGGTGTACAAATTGCATTTATCCCGCCGCCATAGTAACAGTTACAACTCCGTAATGGTCAGATGACGTTTTAGAATGACGAAAGCAATGTACAGTACGGTCACCTATTTGCGAGTCTATTAATTACAGACTTACTTTTCCCATAATGACCTCTTACTTTAGAAACCAATTTCCTTTTTATTACTTGCACATTCAAGTAAACTGAAATTAATAACATTTTTTAAATCATTTCTGTGGAAACTCATGTACGGTCTGATGTACCATATTCGTACCAATGTCATCATTTACCTAAAGGCTTGGGAGACACTGGTACAAAGATTGTACATTTGTACATCAGTCCGTTTTGCTGTCGAGAGAAACATACAGCTTATAATATAGTGGTACATACAATGGCCTAGGTTGACACGAAATTGCTAATTGTTTAGTGTAGTTTTCGCCTTGATATGAAAACAAACATTACAGCTATACAAAAGTGAACAACTTACGGATTGCAACTGTATTACATACCAATACAGGAAGTTGCTGGAGACCATCTATTATCAGTCATACACCTGATGTCAGATTTAGCTGTGCTTGGTTTGTATCCCCTCAAACACTGAAGGTGACATACATCATTCGGCTTGTGACTTCCTGTGAGGCACCTGTATTCACCATGTGTTACCTTTGGGGGAGCTGGACATTTCATCTCTGTAATAGACGAATCACAACTTCATGAATTTGTCAGTTGTTTCTTTTATCATGCATATGATGGTGTAAGGTCAATACGATCAGTTACTAACTAATAATTTGGAATTTAATTCTTTGGAGCCTAATAGTTTCATTCTGTTTCAAATGTATTTGCACAAATGTATTTTATTATCAAACTATTCAAGCTATTGTCCCTTTGCTAATTTTCATACTCAAAATAATGTTAACATACCAAGACATTGGGCCGGTGCAGACCAACTGTAAGAAGACATACACTTGATATCAGATGTTGTGGTACTGGGTCTATATCCCTGCTTACATTGCAAATGGCACACATCGTTCAGTCTGTGAGTTGTGGATCCAGTCTGACAGGTGTAAATACCATTGCCAACTTTTGGAGGAGCAGGACACGCGACCACTATTCAAGTGAAGGAAGTAAGTTTTAAACACTTTTTGCTGTTAGTGTGATCACAAATATAATAATTCATTGTTTAATGCGCTATTGAATATTTGTATGTATTGATGATGTCTTAATAAACCATAAAATATATTTTTATCAAGTGACGATCTTGAAGAAAATGTTAATTAAGAAAATATAAACACTTTATCGTTGAATGAAGACCTCGAGAAGGATACTGATATAGATGATGTTGATACGACTGTTCCTTGAAAAATATGGAAAAAGTTCAGGGGGCGTCCCTAATGACATCCTTTAGTTTGCATTTTCAGATCTGTAAATGATATCTAAACTAAGAACGAAATGACTCTGACAATGAAGAGAGGATTTACCGGTGACTTATCAACAGTGATATATATATGCTATGGATTAAGAAATTCCAATAATTATAGCCAACCTTATACACGACTCAAGTACTCCAAGTACTTTAATTCCATCATCAATTAAACCATGGAACGACATTAGCAATACGAGATTGTGATTCAATGCCTCATTTAAATCCAATATTCAAATCAAAGTAAAATGTGCACCTGTATACTTTTCTTACGGAAGTAGAAATCTAAATATCTAAGACTAAGATATATGAAGAGCTCTATTATTATGATTTATTTAAAATAAGTGTAAGAAATAATGCATGTTGTCAATGTGGCCACAACAGTGAAAATGTATTTCATTACTTCCTTGAATGTCCTTTGTTTATTACTCAAAGACAAAATATGTCTATTATATTAAATCATATTGTCAGAAACAGAACTTTAATTAATATGTCTTCTTTTACATGGCATTGCAGGTCTCTCTATTTGTGAAAATCAGAACGTTTTCAAATTTGTACATATTTACATTTCTCAAACTTAACGTTTTCTCTGACTTCTCTTGTTCATATCCTGACTGCCTGTCTGTCTCTTGTTGCATATTGTTGTGAGAAGAATCATGTAATTATCTGGAGAGGGCTTTTCTAAGTTGGATAACTTGTGCCCAATCCATTTCTTGAATGAATAAAACGTTTCAATCAATAAATACTGACCTTTACTCAAAAATCTACTGTTATTTATATACCTTGTTGAAATCTCAGCGTAGCCAGAATAACTCTGGATGAGGCGGGCATTAGAGCAGAAGCGGTAACTCGGGATTGGCGACTAGCAAGGAACAAGGAGCCCCAGTTAGTCAGTGGAAAGACTGACCTGAGCCTAACAGACCCTCCTTAACGCATAAAGCATAATGGAATTTTTAAAATTTATTATGAAACGATGTCAATGTTTATTGTATCAAGACAAACAGTCTCTACTTTCTTGATTCATTATAACATACGAATACATACAAATTACATTCTAAAAAACGACCAAGTAAGAGTTGTTGTACTGATGTATATTTTTTAATATCATATTTTGACCTTTATATTTAGTTAGAATATGAAATACCCTTTTGAATATTCATGTTACTTTGATTAATTTGATACTTTTATAACATTTCAGCATTCCTGCACTTATGGGAAACTTGAAGAAGGCAATAGATGACGTCTCAGCTAAGCCTACAACAGGTAAATGTGTTTCAAAACTTAACTTAAGAACTAATGTAATAATTGCAGTATACAAAATAATAATATCTGGCAAATAAGAATGTATGATTGTGTATCTTACTAAAACACTTCAAATAAGTCAAACTGAGGTTGTACCAATTTCGATTTATGTTGGTCATTAATATCAATGTTATGTTCATTTTACTTTTACAGCCTAAGAGAACATGATGAAAGCATGTGGTCGGTCAAAGACTTCTGCACTTGAAGAGGAGCATACCATGTTGTCGAAAGATAATTCCCATTGAGGACACAGAAAGTATTAAGCTGAAGAGTGTGAAATCTTCCCGGAGGATTAGTGATGTAATTAACCCCGAGCCGTTTACCCGAGGAAAATAAAACCACCTGTTCCTAACATATATTGAATAGTGATTGGCCGGCAGCACAGTATAAATCGAGAATATAACCACAGAATTATAAGTGATCCTCTTTCTTAATCAGCAGCAATGCCCTGTTATTTTACCTTGTCATACAGTTATGGCATTTTGCTGGATGATTTATGAAGTAATTTTAAATAATGCAATTTGGAAATGTATATCTAGGATCTTCATAAATAAGATCACTATATGGTATTGTGTACTTGATATCATGCGAATATATTCCTTAGATTTTATTGTCAGATGTATTCTCCTTTTTGCAGCATTAGTCAAGTATTGCTCTGCAATTGACACTTACGTAATAAAATTCATAATACAACACACTTGATCTGTATTACTAGTACAACAGGCAAAATGTCTTTTCTTTTTTGCAATTAGATTTGATAAGATTGACTTTGCTATTGGCATTTTATGTAATAAACTTTATAACAAAGTACAATTATTTTGTCATTACTAGAATTATTTTCTCTGAAGCATTATTGCTCTTGATGAAGATAACAGTTGATGCTGTAGGTGTTGACACTGTATTCATTTACATTATAACATGCTTGATATGCGTGTTTAGCACAACATGCAAATGTCAACCATGGACACAAGGTTGAAACCTACAGTAAACCATTAAACTGAAACCTACAGTAAACCTTAACATGGAAACCAGACTGAAACCTACAGTAAACCGTAACATGGAAACCACACTGAAACCTACAATAAACCTAAACATTGAGACCAGACTGAAACCAACAGTAAACCTGAACATGGAAACCAAGTTGAAACCAAGTGTAAACTAAGAAATATAGAAACCAAGTGGAAACCAAGTGGAAACAATCACATGGAAACTGAGTTGAAACCTAAAAGAAAGTTATTCATGGAAACCAGATGGATACCACTTGGAGGAGTGGGTAAATATTCGCACTGGATACCATCCGGATACTGGTGCAAAATTCAGTTTCAGTGTTGCTGGAAACCACATGGAAACTGTTAAAAACTGTCTGAATACCAACCAACTGGAAATACTGGTTTCCATTGGGTATCCTGCTGGTTTCAGTGTTCTGGAAACCAGCTCATTTTTGCTGTGATGGCCATCTATCTATCTATCTATATAAGCAGTTATATACCGCAGGTATCCAGTTCACGCTGCTCAAATGAGCTCCGAGGAGAAGTTAAATTTACTATGGATAGGAAGTGAAGAAGTGGGTCTTGAGCTTTGCTTTGACGTTTGGCAGATTTTCTATTTCCCTGATGTGCAACGGGATTCGTTCCACAGTTGAGCACCAGCAGCTTGAAATTTACAATTACCATATGTTGTGACTGGAAGGGTGTCAAATCCCGTTTCTTCGCAAAAGGCTGCGAAAGAGTTCCACTGAAAGTCGTATAGCTTCCAAGTTGTTTCCTAGATGCTTTAGTGTTGTGGATTGTTTTGGCCATTTCCTTGTAGTAGCCGGCCCATTTCAATCCGAAGCAAAGCCAAGCGTGGAGATGAATAACCTGCAGGTTTTCGTGCGTGCAGCCGTTAGGAGGTCCAACCTGAGCGGAAGAGGGACATGGTCCTGACAGCACAACCTCCGGAGAGAAACATACCATGGCAATGCTGGCCACTCTGGGACTATGAGGAGGAGGCGTAGCGTCCGAATCATCTGAATTTTGGCAATTACTTGCGTCTAAGCTTCCAGCAGCTCCCACCCTAATGAAAGTAAGTCTAGGCTCCAGGCGCCGGGATCGGGGACTAGGGACACATACATTGTATTTCGGCATGATTTAGCAATTAGGTATTAAATATAATAAATATTAAAAGCATGGAATATCTACTGTAAAAAACAAAAATGTTATCAATGATAATATTGATCATATTCTCGCAGGTGCGTTTAGTAATTAAATCATGATTATAAAAGTCATTGCCATGGTATTTGACACTGGGCAGAAAATGGATTTATTGACCATTGAAAATTTAGTAGCGAATACACGTTGATGAAATAAAGTCAAAATACTAAAAAAGAGGAACAATATTAGACTGCAGTTATTTACTCCACAATCTCCCTGATGTTTAAAAGCACAAGAAGCATATTTCCCTATAATGTGTACATCAATGTTTATCAACTAAGTATACTGAAGCATCGAAACGGTCCAATATTAATTTATGATAAGTTGATTTCTAATACTGTTCAAAAGCTGTATATTTGCAATAAAAGAGAAATACTAATTATTGACTGTGATTTTGATTTGTACAACATTTTTCACTTCTATAGACATGGCCTGAAAGGCTTGATCTGAATTGTTGTAACCTGGAATATAATGGGAGGGGATATAATGGTTGGCCCCATCTGTCTTTCCGTTCGTGATCACATCGTTTCCAGAGGAGAACACAACTTAGAAATGTGTTTCCAGAGCAAAATAATCCATCCCTCTTTATGGCTCGTGTTTTATTTCGGTGTCTATTAATATTTGGGTCTCAATGAGCCTTTCGTTTGAAGAACATTATTTTATGTTAACACATTTCCTAACATAAACAATGTTACAAACTCTTGTATTTCTTATATTGGCGTTTGTTTTAGATCATAAAAGCCATGGTATCAACTTCGCCCATGCATGTGATCAACTTACCCCATTCATGGGTTACGTTGAGCCATTGAACATATTTTTTTCAAAATCTGTCATATTCAGCATTAGATAGTTCATGCATTGTTCAAAACGTCTTAGTTATAATGAAGATAGCATTAGTGAAATAATTTTAAAAAATGGCTCAAACCCCTACCACAGACGATTTTCTTCTAGATTTGGTTTGTTACATTACACACACATTTTTTTTATCAAATTAAATCATCGTTATAGCAAAAATTTATAACACTATGCAATGTTGATTCCAAAATTTAGTAAATACAAGCAAGTATTAAAAGAAATATTTCTTATTGAAACTATTATTTGCAGTGGAAACAATGGAATTGTTAAATTCAACAATAAATGGAGGTCACTCATCCCACAATTCAGTTTAACTCGCTTAATACTTTTATAAATTAGGAGATAAACCTACTGTGTTTTTAACTTTTTGTGAGTCTAACGTAGATTCGATACCGATTTTTATCATTCGGAGCCTAACAGTAGGTTTATCATCATTCTACCATGACGAGTTATCAGCGTATTTTAAATGTGTCTCTTTGATACTGCGGAAGTGAACTGAGTGATGCGGTGATCGGTTGAACCCATTTTTCTTTAGGTATGACGCATCACATTTCCGTTGTTTTCGATACGGTAGAAATTTACTAACTAGTGAAATTAACAATTCATTCTTATTAAAATATGATAAAAATAAGTCATAACATAAATTTTAATCAAATAGAAGTTACAGGTTTGTAAATCTTAACGTTTCTCCGCCTTGATAGCTTTCCTTCACCACTAGTCATATTGACGCGACCATTCCTGTGACGTCATAACTGATTGAGCTTATGACGTCATTGTATCCGAACCGAAATCGGTTCGTTCACGGCCGTATCGCGGTCTTGATCGATCGGTCCAAATTAGAATGACTTTCCAAAACAGATACACAGATTACATTGCGTAGAAGGAACACATGATTGAAACCGTAAAGTGAAGATAACTGATTTACGCATGTTTATTTCAATGACATAGCTTGGCCTAGAATCTTACGTCACCATGTATCCAAACGCGGTAAATCGCCGTTCACAAAAACCTCCGTTCGACCATAAAATAAACCAATCAAAAACAAGGATTTTAAAATGTCATGGTAGAATGTTGCTTAAACAAATATTCTCCAAAGTTATATGTATCTTCTTTGCATAATGTCATGATATGCATTCATGGTGTTTTCGGTTTTTTAAACGGTAAGCTATTGGATGAAATAAAATTAAGTCACAAAATATGAAATGATACAACATACTCTTGGCGATATATCCCTGTTATTTGATGAAGACGTGATTAAGTACGCTCTATGTATTCATTTAAGGAGTATGTACATAAAGTTTAATCTGTTGAGGGATTGTGATTCTGAATAATTTGACGAACTATTATTTTGTTATTATTTGGGAGAACAGAAAGTCTACTACAATTTAAATTCCCCAATGTCAAAGGCCTTTCGCCAAGTAGTAACAACGTGTGAGCTTTTTAAAGCCAGTGGTCTTTGTGAAGAAGTCGAAAAAGCGAGACGTATACGGATATATGTAAATTGATGATTATATGATAAGCACATCGGACCTTTCAGCCCTGATGAACTGGAAATGGAACCCCAGAAGGCAGAACCTCACTGAAAACCTCGTTTATAGGCTTAGAATTTGGGAATATATTATAATAACTTCTATGTTCTAAATTATATCGTTATTTGAAGTCAATGAAAGCCTCCTGAAGCAGAACCTGTCGTCTGTAACAAATATGAACACAATTTCCTAAATCTTTGTATCTGAAGAGACCAAGTTAAACATCGGGTATAACACCAATATGCGCAGTGTATCAGCCTCTGCACCAGATGAAGAAAAGTTTGATAGTGCTACATTAACGTTCACGAGTTCACGACCAAAACCATTTTAACCTAATTTTCAAATGGTAACATTTAGCTCAGTTCCTCTTACATAAAAAAAGTCGGCAGCTTTAAGATATCAACGATCTTGTTTAACCATTGCTTAAAACATTAATTATCTAGGTGAATGCGAAAGGAGCGATTCTTTGTGGGGTAGTGATTCCACCATTGATAATGGTAACAAAAAGTACATCCATCTGGAAAATAGGAGTAGTAACTTGAACTCGACTACCATGTGCTTCATCTTCTGTTAAACTTACAACTACAGGTGCCCGAAGCCCCAGACCATCTCCTGTTATGGCAGGTAATCGTTGTGGAAGATCCTCCAAGTCCATATCCGTTTTTGCAGGTGAGATGACACACCTGTCCTTCTTTATGATAGCTTGCTGGACACACGTAGTGACCGCCGGGTGGATGTGGTGGAGCGATACATCTTAATGGAGCTGTAACGAACATGTATCCGACAAGTGTACAGTTATATAGACGAAATCATTTAACAATTACTGTGAGTAGCACTTTAAAAAGAATAAGATGGCATACATATGTGTAATATCCTACTGGTATATTTTAGATCAATTATGCTGAACAAGAAAGTGTAATGGAAGCGAAGCAAGAACATGTTCGAAGAAAATAGTTCTCCCTCTGTTACGATTACAGCTTCAAACAGCAATACATACGACCAATATGCACAAGTATAACGTTTTTGGAAGAATGAAAATTTAGCTAAGACCCGTGCATTATTAAAAAAAATAAAATAATTAGCTCATTCTTTCATTTCTCCTCTTTTCTCTTATGAAAACATTCATTGTAGAATTCCTTTAACTATTTAATCATGTGCAGCATTTAAAAAAAGTGTATATCCAGACTTACCCGGAGCAATGAAACGCTGCTTGATATGCTCTGAAAGGTATTTATTGTTAATTATTTATCAACTAACGGCAATGAGAGACGAATATTATGGATAACAACTTCTTTATTTGTTTCACACGACGTTTCTGGGCTACTTCTTGTCCCTTCTTCAGGTGGTTGAAGAAGGGGCAAGAAGTAGCCCAGAAACGTCGTGTGAAACAAATAAAGAAGTTGTTATCCATAATATTCGTCTCTCATTACTGTACCAACTTCAAAATGCCTTTGAAGAATTTCAACCAACGGCAGTGTACAACTCAACTGTATAAATATTCAATACGACATTTAACATTAAAGCAGTTACAATCTTGTTTAACTAAAATTCATGAAACTGAATATCTCTCTCAGTGCATTACAGGTCAATCAAATACAAAATAATGTGTGATGGGATAGTATTCATATACCTTAAGATATTAACATCTACATAAACTGTCGTACTTACCGGCTGGTATGCTGATAGCACACTGTATTGCAATGCAGTAAAGGAACCCACACCTAATGAACACGTGCGCAAACATAGGCAGGTACTCACGAAAACCTTTGAAAAGATGCAAAATGACTGTAAACTTATATTCAGGAGCAGAGTTGTGTAGTGTTGAACATGTTGTCATCTCAGGCCAAAAGTCCGGGTTTTATTCTCGGTTGAGACGCCTAAGACACAAATGTAAACCTTAAATGGGTACGTGGATACAGAAAATAGGAACCTATATGGTCGTGTGAAATAGGAACCTTTATGGTCACGTGAAAAATTAACCTATATGGTCACGTGAAATAAGAATCTATATGGTCACGTGAAGTAAGAACCCATATTGTCACGTGAAGTAGGAATCTATATGGTCATTTGAAGAAGGAACTTATATGGTCACTTGAAGTAGGAACCCATATGGTCGCGTGAAGTGGGAACCCATATGGTCACGTGAAGTAAGAACCCATATTGTCACGTGAAGTAGGAACCTATATGGTCACATGAAGAAGGAACTTATATGGTCACTTGAAGTAGGAATCCATATTGTTGCTTGAAGTAGGAACCTATATTGTAACGTGAAGTAGGAACCTATATGGTTATGTGAAGTAGGAACCTATATGGTCACATGAAGTAGGAACCTATATAACCTATATGGTCACGTGAAATTTAACCTATATGGTCGCGTGAAGTAAGAACACATATGGTCACGAGAAGTATGAACCTATATTATCACGTGAAGAAGGAACCTATAAAGTCTCGTGAAGTAGGAACATATATGGTCACGTGAAGTAGGAACCTATATGGTCACGTGAAGTAGGAACCTATATGGTAACGTGGAGTAGGCACCTACATGGTCGTGTGAAATAGGAACCTATATGGTAACGTGAAGGTCACATGAAGAAGGAACCTATATGATCATGTAAAGTAGGAACCTATATGGTCGTGTGAAGTAGAAACGTATATGGTCACGTGCAGTAGGAACCTATATCGTCACGTGGAGGAGGAACCTATATGGTTGTTTGAAGTAGGAACGTATTTGTCATGTGAAGTAGGAACCTATATGGTCGTGTGAAGTAGGAACCTATATGGTCACGTGGAGGAGGAACATATATGGTCGTGTGAAGTAGGAACGTATTTGTCATGTGAAGTAGGAACCTATATGGTCACGTGAAGTAGGAACCTATATGATCACATGGAGTAGGAGCCTATATGGTCGTGTGAAATAGGAACCTATATGATCACATGGAGTAAGAACCTATATGGTCGTGTGGTGTAGGAACATATTTGGTCACGTGATGCAGGAACCTATATGGTCACGTGAAGTAGGAACATATATGGTCACGTGGAGTAGGAAATTATATGGTCGTGTGAAGTAGGAACGTATATGGTCACGTGAAGTAGGAACGTATATGGTCACGTAAAGTAGGAAACTATATGGTCACGTGGACTACGAACCTATATGGTCGTGTGAAGTAGGAACCTATATGGTCACGTGGAGTAGGAACCTACATGGTCGTGTGAAATGGGAACCTATACTATTACGTGAAATAGGAACCAATATGGTCACATGATGGTCACATGAAGAAGGAACCTATATGGTCACGTAAAATAGGAACCTATATGGTCGTGTGAGGTAGAAACGTATATGGTCACGTGCAGTAGGAACCTATATCGTCACGTGGAGGAGGAACCTATATGGTTGTGTGAAGTAGGAACGTATTTGTCATGTGAAGTAGGAACCTATATGGTCGTGTGAAGTAGGAACCTTTATGGTCACGTGGAGGAGGAACATATATGGTCGTGTGAAGTAGGAACGTATTTGTCATGTGAAGTAGGAACCTATATGGTCACGTGAAGTAGGAACCTATATGATCACATGGAGTAGGAGCCTATATGGTCGTGTGAAATCGGAACCTATATGATCACATGGAGTAAGAACCTATATGGTCGTGTGGTGTAGGAACAGATATGGTCACGTGATGCAGGAACCTATATGGTCACGTGAAGTAGGGACCTATATGGTCACGTGGAGTAGGAAATTATATGGTCGTGTGAAGTAGGAACGTATATGGTCACGTGAAGTAGGAACGTATATGGTCACGTAAAGTAGGAAACTATATGGTCACGTGGACTAGGAACCTATATGATCGTGTGAAGTAGGAACCTATATGATCGTGTGAAGTTGGAACCTATATGGTCACGTGAAGTAGGAATGTATATGGTCACGTGAAGTTAGAACGTATATGGTCGTGTGAAGTAGATACCTATATCGTCACGTGGAGTAGGAACCTATATCGTCGCATGAAGCAAGAACCTACATGTATATAGTAACGTGAAGTAGGAACCTATATAGTCACGTGAAGTAGGAACCTATATAGTCACGTGAAGTAAGAACCTTACATGGTCGCGAGAAAATAACATTCCTTCAATGTTATAATACAAATTATGCACTTTTAGGCCTCTTTTGGTTTCATCAGTACTAAGGAGTAACATACAGACAGATATCATCTTTACCCTCAAAAAAATAAATTTATAAGTATTTATTGAACACACACTGATTGGTACGCTGCTACGCCGAATTTCAAATCGATGTCCATATGTTCTGCACTATTAACTAATGGTACCACTTTACACAAGAGCACTTTATTTCATTAGAACGGCGTACTAAAGCGTTTTTAAAGGTAGTATCCGCAATCTTAGTTTGTTTTCGTTTGAATTACGTGAATGAGAAACAGGCTGTCAGTTTACTTATGTTCATTTTTATAATTATAAAAAAATACACATGGAAATAATATCCATAAAGTAACACATAACTTGAACACTTAACATTGAATTAATAATTTCGTCTCATGCCATAACGCATTTTTCCAAACCTGTTGTGCCGATGAATGGCATCACATCTCACTGTTCTATTTGTGAATGAATGTAAATTTTCCAAATTGTAAAATCTCAAGTCATTATAGTGGTAACTTCAGTTATTATGGTCAACTGGTTTGTGTAATAATAGTTTATTGATGACAAACATATATATGTTTCAATAGGAATGTCTCACATTTCGTTTCCGTAACAAAATATTCCCTTAGAATCCACATTTAAACAGATTTAATGACTGTCTGTCAACATGTTATTCACTATTTGACATATGTGATCTCATTTTCAATTGCTGATCAATATTTTCTAATTCTATGACATTCTCTGCTTTGATTTCTTCAACTGGAACTCATTCTGTCAACATTAATAGTGTTATTCTGAATGAAATATCTGTTAATTATCAAATATTAAATGCATGGGAAACACAAACTTCTTACCTTTGGTGTTTTCTGTTAAAATGGACAAATTAAGATAACAAACAATGTAAACGCACAAGCAACCTTATGTTATTTTCTCACGATCTACAATATCTATATGATCCAAAAACCAAAACTTTTCTCGCAACCCTTCACATTTTGTTTGAAGAAATACAAAATTTGCTTCGTTGATAGCCTTCACTTGAATAGCTTGTTATAGGCATTCCAAAATCAAAACAATCTCAATCAATTATTTACTGCACATAAAGTATAACCATTCTTTACTATCACCATGTATGTTACTTTATTGAAATAATTTGTAGAACTATTCTTTAAAAATACATGTAATTCACTTACTAAGTTTTATGATTTATAAGAGATAAGATGCAAGGAAACGTCACATATGTTTTACTTTACAGATATATCCATTCATGATATAGGTTAAGTTTCGAGAGAGAACACCTATCTCCAAATAGTAAGCGGTTTCGTTCCAGGTGAATAGTGTATGTACTTTTGTGTTATGACTCATGTTTCTTTAGAGAAAAAACCGGAATTACTCAACCCCACGAGCTAGTTTGATTGATTTGAATACAGTGTATGTTTTGAACAGAGGGCGTGTCTCATAAAAGGTATATTTTCAACCTTTAGGAAATATAAGGAATATAAGAAAGTATTGATATAGGTCAAACATGCTCAGACATGTAGCCCCTCTAACAGTATCATGTTTTAACATGTAACACCCAACATGAATCCGTTCAGAGTATTCATTGAATATGTTATACCAACCGCACGCAGTATTAAGTTTACTTTAAACAGAAACTTATATGAAAGTTTACTTTTAACATAAAACCAAACTTTATAAAGGTTAGATTGTATGATGGCGCAGCTACTGACGATGAACATAGCGATAAGCAATAAAGATTCAAGTTTGAGCTGTCAGTCGAATATTAGGAAGTGGTGAGAAAAGATGCCTAAGTCCCCGATCCCTAGGTCTAGCTTGATTCATAGTGTGAAAACACCTATGAGAAATGGAATAAAACCATGCACGTTCATACTTTGAAATAAGTTATAATGAAGACAGATACTTGTAGCGAAATAGCAGACATGCTTTATAGTCATTTCTAATTTTAACTGTACTTTCAATACTGGATGCGGACTGTGTATGCAAATCATCGCTTTGAATATCAAAATTGTCTTTGTATCTCCACACGAATTTGTAATAAATTAGAGTTTCTCGACATTTTAACACAGCAATATAGCTATATATTTACCAGTGGATGTATAGTCCACAGGATCAATTAAAACGTATACTTATTAACCCAGACTTGAATTGATAACGAGACAAACAAAACGAGAATATAAATGACACTGGTCGTATCCTTCTTCGCTTCAATCGTAATACCACACGAGGTAGTTTATATACATCCCTTTTCCGAAGGAGTCGTCGTAACAGAAGAGGTTGAGCGTGATATGTCAGTCAGTCCACTTCATGGTGCGATTGTGTGTGTAAGTTATCTATTGCGTTAGTGACAATACTTGCATAGCATTCCCTACTATTCGAAATAACACGTTGTGAATGGAAATGTCCCCCTAGTTCCAAACACAATGTATTGCTGTCATTTATATCAACATGTATTGGAATGTGTTTTTCTTATAATATTCAGAGCCTTGTATATTGTAAAGTCCCTGATAAGTAAATTATCTTCATGCTAAGCATAATAACATTTGACTGTCACAAACTGAAACACAATGAAAAAGCTGTAAAAGCTTGAAATATTTGGCTTATTGTCAAAGAGGGAAAAAACTATCCTTTACTTACGTTTTCTATCGGTCAGTTGTTTTAGTTTCAATTACATCATGTACATGTAGTTATGTGGTGAACTAGCAATTGTGAATTACTTCTGTTATCAATATGGTGTTATTCGAAATTATATATGTGTAACATATGTTTAATTGTAAACCTAACGTTGATAATATTTCTATCCTACATGTCTTCTTGTAGCGGATCAGATTCTGGTTTATAGAAGACACCCTCTCTCTGCTCAAATATACCCCTTTTGTTGTCAAAAGAGCTGTGACCATTGTGGATCTGCATTACGATGAAACTTGCAGGCTTTAGCTGGAACTAGTAAACCATGAGGCTCCCACTCATATTTAATGAATCGTGGACTTTGAATTGCGTTGAACCCTGCCAGCAGCTGCTGGAACTAGCTGAAGTCATAGCTAGGGTTTCTGCAATGAAGCGCGAGTCTTCGATTCATGAGACTTCCATTCATTTTCATAGAAGCGCGAGTTTGACGAACAAAGTCTCCCCTTTGTTTAGGGGTTGGAGGGGAGTGTTTATGGACGAGGAGCTTTGTTTCCTATTCTACCTGATAGACTTACTATTGGTCTTTTCATAGTTATTTATTCTGTTATAAAGTTTTCATAGGTGTTTTAAAGTTTAACCTATTTTGTTTATTTCTGTAAGTAAAACATCAATGGGGTATGAATCTTAATGTATTTATTCTAAAAGTTAGACTGAACAATGTCTAAACTCAATACCTGTCTCAGACAAGGCAACACATAATTATCCCGAGCAGGACACAGTCAAAGATCCGTTGTCGTTACACCATGATTAACTGCACTGAAGAAGATGGAAAGGTGTATCTCCATGTCATATCCATGTATCTTGCTCTCAATTTCTCTCCTTTCACAGGAGTTTGAAAATTTCTCTGACATCGTTCAATTTCCAGTGCGACATCTAACTGACCTTCGATTCTAAAATAATGTGTTTCAACCATTTGTGAAATTGTGGAAAGCGTCTGTTCTACTACATTAAATTTCAGAATGAAGATTGCCTAATCAATTGTTAATCTCACTTTGTAAACCAATGAACGATCAAAGGCAGAAAACAACGAGGAGACAATTTTCAATAACGCATGGGAGCCACACAAATATAACTTCATTTCATACGGAATTACATTCAGACATATTCATATATAAAAAGGTACTTAAAAACGTCAAATTACAGATGAACCAACAACATTTATAAACGTGATTAGCTTTTGCAGGACACCGCCAAAGCAGAGCAGTCCATAAACTAAGGGTGTTTCCTTCGGCTGTTCAGGTTGCCTTCAACTGATTTTTAAACAATATACATATCATATATAAGTGTTAATAGTTAAAACTAGAAGTGTGATGTCCCCGCTCCAACTTTCAATCCATCTTAGTCATCTTACCCTTATTTTTCACTTATGCCAGATACAATAAACACAGGTTAATCTGTTAGAATAAACGAACTTGTTTAGTTCAAATTGTGCCCTTTATCTGGCCTCTTTGTTAAATAAGTTTCCATGGAAACCTGAAAAAAATTCAGAGTGATTTATATAGCAAAAGTCTTGTATCATTCGATCTGTTAGTCAAACACATACCATGTCTCATTAAACAATACTAAATAGATTTTGAGATGGAGGTCGGAAAAGGTCCCTAACCTCTCATATACACTAAGTTCAAATTGTTTCCATAGATACCAGAACAAATATAAACATAAAAATAAACTTAGTTGTAGTAAGGCCTCTTTTGGCTATTTTTTGGCTATTTCTTGGCTATTGTTTGGCTATTTTCTTGGATATTTTAATTTGGATATTTTTTGGATATTTTTTAATTAGGGCTTGTATAGGATATTTATGGAGTGGACCGAAAATTCGGTCAAACTGATTTCTCAGACATGACAGCGCACAGGTGTTCTCAGTGACTATATCAACTGGTGAAGTTCAGTATAGTTCTAGACTATGAACTGTAAAGACGTGTTTTTATACAATCGCTCTTATAGCATGGATTCCTTTGGGTATGAGACTGTTGTTGCTGATTGCAGTGGATTTTCAGTAAATTCTGACTGGACATCATTTGAGAAGCGACTTGATTCTTTCAAGGGCTGGCCTTTGCAAATGAAACAAAAACCCAGAGATTTGGCTCAAGCAGGACTCTATTATCTGAACCGTGGTGACTCGTGTATTTGTTTTAAATGTGGTATTCGTCTCAAAGACTGGATGTCTATTGATGACCCCTGGGTGGAACACGAAAAGTGGTCCCCAGACTGCGACTATTTACGTATGGTAGGGGTAATATGGAAAACGGAGATGTATCCCAGATCCAATAGGGTATAAACTTATTGTACATGAACTGGTATTTTTTTATTTTTTTTGGTGTAATCCTGACCGTAGGAGGTTATTCTTTCATTAGACTCAGAACTGTACAGACGTGTTTTTAGTCGCTCTGATACTATGGATGTGTGTGGATGTCCTGATGAGACTTTTTTTACTGATTGCTGTGCATTGCAACCTAAATGTGACTGGAGTTTGTTTGTGGAAAGACTTGAATCTTTTAAGAACTGGCCAATTCAAATGAAGCAGAGTGCTGAAGATATGGCTCATGCAGGACTTGTTTACCAGAACAGAGGAGACTTGTGTGTATGTTTCGAATGTAATATTCGTCTTAAGGGATGGATGTCTACGGATGATCCCTGGGTAGAACACGGGAAAAGGTCCCCTGATTGTCAATATCTTAGAATGGTAGGACAACTAAACCAAAAGAGTGATACTACTGGCAAAACATGTTACCTTGGTTCAACAGTGTGATTGGTATATCATGATATTGTAATAAACATATTGTATGTATTTTTCTTGTGTTGGTCTTCTTTTTTTGTAGATATATAAATAGAGTGAATGATATAGGATGGGATCATTTACTCATCATGACAGCTTGGGAAGAGTACTTGAGCAAGATTTATTATGATCCAAAACATGCTGGTAGTTATGCCATACCAAAGAAGTTATTTGAAGCTGTGAAAGCTGAAGGTCAATTTAAGATTTGATTTATTTTCACGTTATCTTTGGGTCTATCCACTCAAGTCTACCAAAGGTGGTGAAAGCCTTGACAGAAAAAACACAATATCATATACTTGGTATTTTTCAATCTGATAAGGGATCTGAATTCAATATAAGTTGACAGAACTTATATATATATATACTTACAATTATTACCTTTTTGACCATATAGCAAAATTGTTACCTTTTTGGCTCTTTTCTTATTTGTTACAAAGTTAATATTTTTGTTTAGAGAAAATAAAGTTTAACTCTAAACTAATGATAAAAAGTGATTAAAACCATTTTATCTTAATTTTCTAATGTTTTATTCAAGTTATATATATTTGGAGCCAAAAAGGTGGAGCCAAAATTGTAAGGCAAAAATGTTCAAGCAAAATTTACAATTTTGGCTCATAGCAAAATTGTTACCTTTTTGGCTCTTTTCTTATTTGTTACAAAGTTTATAATTTTGTTTAAAGAAAATAAAGTTTAACTCTAAACTAATGATAAAAAGTGACTAAAACCATTTTATCTTAATTTTTTAATGTTTTATTCAAGTTATATATATTTGGAGCCAAAAAGGTGGAGCCAAAATTGTTAGGCGAAAATGTTCAAGCGAAATTTACAATTACAATAAAATGCTTTAAATCCCTATTTATTATTAGTTTAGAGTTAAATATTATTTTCACTTAATGAAAATATTAACTTTGTAACAATTACGAAATGAGCCAAAAAGGTAAAAAAAATTGCTATATGGTCATAAAGTTAATAAATAGAGGATATTTTACATTTCTCGTCGAATAACAATTATATCTCATCAAGTGAAGTAGAAATGTATATTTTCACGAGTGGCGCAGCCACGAGTGTAAATATATTATTTCTTCTTCACGAGATGAGATATACATGGTATTCGACGAGAAATGTCAAATGATCTATTTATTAGATTTAGCATTTTGTAAACAGAGCCTCCGAGATCGCCTTCCTTTCCACGGCCATCCTATGACGTCATCCTATTGTTACGATGACATCATATGATTGAAAGTGTTTTTTCACTGAGTAGAATAACATGTTATTTCACTCAGTGAAAATACGGATTTTATTTTAACCGATAAATGCCGTATTTCACCAATGAAAATCAAATAATTGTATGTATTTAACTATTTATTGTTACCTTTTTGGCACATTGATCTTTAGCATATAATGCATTTTCTGCACCAATTAAATTTTAACAACTTACATGTTCTAAAAAGAAATTAATTTTGTGATATACATTTATATATGTTTATTTACTTACTAATTACATATATAATATTTGCATGAACATCTTGTTAAAACCTAATTATGATTAAGGGAGATTGTTTCGTCATTTCATCTGGAAATATATATATACATTTATAATATGACGAGCAGTGAAATACTGGGATTTATCAGTGAAATAAACTGTCTATCATGCTACAGTGGAAATAACTTATATTTTCACTGCCAACGGTGACTGATATCATTTGACATCATAAAACAATGGTCTCACGCGGCGAATTGGCTTATGACGTCACAGTGTTATTGTGGTGACAGGCTGTTCCTAGCGGCCACTCAGCGTGAAAACGACCCTATTGGACGTAATTATGTGGATAATATCATATAATAAATAGAATATCCGTAAATTTTTGACAAACACCATTTTTAATCTGATCTCGTGAGGTATAAAAGTAATATATATTATATATAAAATATAACGTTTCTACCTCACTCGATGAGATAAACATGGTATTAGTCAAGAAAAGACAGATTATGCTCTATGTATAGAAAACAAACTTGGACCAGACTAAAGACAAATTAACAATCACCCATTAATATGCCTTTTGTTAAAATTCTTTTGAGCAATTTCAATGGAAAAGTTTTTTTTTTTTTTTTTTAAAAATAGAGCCATGGGCTCTGTAGCTCACCAGGATTTGATTTATTATCTGAGGTTGAATATCTAAGTTATCTCAAATAATACATTGTTAACAAGCAAAATAGGTTTTTAGATCATGACCCCTGTGACCTATATTTGGAGTCACAGGGTCACCAATCCTACAATTAAGAATCACCTTTGACCAAAGAGTCTCTACACAACTTTTCAGCTCTCGGGTCACAAAATCTACAATTTAGAATCCCCATTGGCCAAGGAGTATGCACACAACTTTTCAGCTCTCTAGACCTTTTGGAACTGGAGAAGAAGATGGAAATAGGTTTTTAAGGAGGTGACCCCTGAGACCCCATTTGAGGTCACGGGGTCACAAAATCTACAATTTAGAATCCCCATTGGCCAAGGAGTATGCACACAACTTTTCAGCTCTCTAGACCTTTTGGAACTGGAGAAGAAGATGAAAATAGGTTTTTAAGGATGTGACCCCTGTGACCCCATTTGGGGTCATGGGGTCACGAAATCTACAATTTAGAATCCCCATTGGCCAAGGAGTCTGCACATAAAATTTCAGCTCTGTGGAGTCCTTGGTTTTGGAGAAGAAGTCGAAAAAGCGAAAAGTTTATGGATGGACGGACAGACAGACAGACAGACGGACGGACGGACGCCGGACACCATGCCATGCCATAAGCCCATCGGGCCTTTCAGGCCTGATGAGCTAAAAATGAGATTTAGGAAGAAGCACATTTTCCAAACTATACATGTTTCTCTTCACTAATTTTGATATAGGCTGTTCATGCTATTGCAAATCATATTGGAAGTATTATTCAAAGTATTTGAAAACCCGAAAAAGCCATGTCTACACATGATGATTCTCAACATACCATACTTCATTGTGCTGGGCCTTGCAGTTTTTGAATTTTGGTCTGGAAGCACAATTTTAAGTTATTGCTAGAGTAAATGGCTAAAGACAATACACCAAAGAAGTTGAAAATCTCAAAAGGCACAGTGATGATGATTCCTCATTTCAAGTTTCATTGAGCTTGGATATATGCTTTTAGATTATTGGTCCAGAAAAAAACCCAGAGAATGAACAGTCATTTCTTTACAATAACTTATACAACAAATCATTTACATCAATGCTGCATTAAATTTTACAGGAACATAGCATGAATGTAAGATTGCTGTATTAATTTAGTACCAGGTAGGTCACAAATCACAACAAATAATTTGAAATACTTATGTTTTCAGTAAAACCTCCGACAGCATTGATGTTAACCTTTTACAGTCACGTACTGTAATTTTGTGTATAAAACACTATTAAAAACAAAAGTTATTAGTGAGTGAAATATTTTTAATTACCATGAAATGTCAAATTTGATTCATTAACATGTTTTTTACAATACAGATGTAATAATTAGCTCAGGCCTTCATCCTTTCTGGATTATATTCTTGTATGTTCTTGCCGACATTAGCTCCTAAAACAAAAAATAGAAAATCAATTATTATGGATATTTAAAAATATATCTTTCAATTATGTTTGAATATGAAAATGAGAACTTTCAGATAAACTTTTACTCCCTTAAATTACAGTTAATTACAATACCAGTAATTAAAAAAGTTGAACCATGGACTCTGTAGCTCAATCTGGCTAATTAAATAGTTCAGATAAAGCATCTTTGTTTCATGTGAGTGCAAGGTAACTCTCCCAACAATATTTCAGCTCTTGGGTGTGCAGCATTTCAAGACGAAAAGTATGAGATTAAAGTCAAGTTCATCAATATTGACCATCAGTCCACTAAATACTCCTTGAGAAAATTCACTATTCAAATCATTGTTATAAATTGAAAACATTTTTTGGCATATTTTGTTTTCTCAAATTTGCTATTTATTATTAAAGTTTACACAAAATATTATTATGTTGGAGGGTAAAAATTCTCATTACACGACCCGATAAGCCATATACATAGAAAACAGTTATCGGTATTGAAAGAAAATGGTATAAAGCAACGATAGTGTGATTCTCTTCAGTTAAGTATATATGTCAAATTAGTTGTGTACCTATCCTTGTCTAATTCAAATGGATAAGTTCTTCCTTTTGACTTATTACACTTTAACTTAGACTAAATAAACCAATTGGGATCTAAAGATTAGTATTATAGGAGCTAAAATGATTCATTACTAGACATTCATATTTCCAGTATATATATATTACCTGTTTGGCTCACGTGCCGCTGAGTATATATCAAATCAGTTATGTACCTATCTTTGCCTATTTCAAATGGATAAGTTCTTCCTTTTAAATAACAAGGCAAAAGTGAGCACAGCTCACATACCCCTGCCTGAAGTTTGTCCGCCTTTATACAGTATCAACAGGTGTAGAAGCGAGCAAATCTCACATATCCCCGCTTCCCGCTTAGGTCAAAAAAGTTTCAAATAAGCAAATTATAAATCTGTGGCTATTGATTAACATATCAATACAGTTTGATGAAGTGGATCACATAGCTTCAGATGTTTCTACATAACATTGGAAGATGTAAGCTATATAATTAAAATCCAGTTGCCAAAAGGCACATCTAGGGATCATGGTTGACATGCGTTTCAAGTTTGGTGGTGATTTCAAATGTAGTACAGGAGATATGCTTAGGACAAACTGACTTCTACATAGTCACTGTTGAAGTCATGTTTCCATAGCAACCATCCAAAAATAGCATTTGCTTATCGGTCTTACCCTCAAAAGACACATCTAGGGATCATAATTAACCTCTGTATCAAGTTAAGTGAAGCTGACATGCATAGTATGGGAGATATGGTCCGGACAACAAGACTTCTCTATAGAGTCCCTGTTTATGTCACGTTTTCATGGAAACCGCAAAAAAATAAAATTCAGGTATAGGTCTAACCCTCAAAAGGCACAACTAGAGATCCTGTTTGACATGTGTATCAAGTTTGATGAAGCTAGCATGCATAGTTTTGGAGATCTGCTCCGCACAAAATGACTTCCTCAAAGAGTCATTTTTTAGTCACGTTTCCATGGAAACCGAAAAAAATGAAATTCAGGAATAGTTCTAACCCTCAAAAGGCACAACTAGGGATCATGGTTGACATGTGTATGAAGTTTGGTGATGCTAGCATGTATAGTTTGGGAGATCTGCTCCGCACAAAGTTTTGGGATGGACGCGCGGACGGAAAGAATGAACGCTATATACCCCCGCTTACGCTGTAAGGCGGGGGTATAATAAATTAGAAAACATACTCTAGTCAATCATGTCAATGAATAACAATGATTGTTTTTAATAAAAGAAATATTTTAAAAATTAACAGAATTGTGGTGTTTAAAACAATAGGTAATGTCCAAATTTGAAGTGTCTAAGTTAAATAGTTTTTTTTACTTATGCTCTAGAAAAGACACAAAGTTAAAACACAAGACCATTTTTGGTAAAAATTTAAAAAATATTTGGACCTTAGAGTTGAGACCCCTATAGGGCATGACAGCACCATATAGGTTACTTCCACACAAAATTTGAAGGTTCCAAGTCATATAGTTTTTGTGATATGCTCCAGAAACGTGACAAAGTCTGAAATCAGACCGTTTTTGGTCAAAATTTAAAAAAAAATTATTTGGACCTTGGAGTTGAGACCCATACAGTACAAGGCACAACAGCACCATATAAGTTACTTCCATACCGGATTTGAAGGTTTCAAGTCATAAAGTTTTTAGATATGCTCCGGACACGCAGAGCTCTATATACCCCAACTACATCTTAGCGGGGGTATAATTTCTCACATACTAAATAATCCATTTGGGGTCTATTGATAAGTATTGAGTAAAACTACCCCATTACTGGACACTCACATTTCCAATATATATAATAGCTTTTTGGCTCCCATGCCCCTACTTCTATGGAAAAAGAGCCATGTACCTATTTCAGGTGTATTTCTTCTTCATTCTGCTTAATAAACGTTTTTCCGAGCCTAAATAAACCAATTTGGATCTAGAGATAAATATTATAGGTTTAAAATTCCCATTACTAGAAATTCATATTTCCAGCATATATATTACCTTTTTGGCTCACATAATCCTAAGTATATGTGAGAGATATACCCATACTTTTCCCCGTGGGGCCCTTACGAGGCGGAGCCGAGTACGGCTCCAACGGGGAAAAGTGTTGAGTATCATTTGATACACGAGGAAAAGTATGGGTATATCTGTCTTATACCCCACTTACGGTCGAGTGTAAGCGGATACTATTTCATAATATTTCTAAACAGATACAGCTGTAAACAAGCTTGTGCATGAAACGCACAACCCAAATACGGCCTCGTCTGTGACAACGCAGTCCGTGCTGCGTTGTATGGTTACCCATGTTTGGGGCTCGAAAACTAATTGATATGGCCCAATGACAGCATTGTCAAAGCAGATGCACGTGCATCTTGCTGAAATGTACAGCTGACGCTAAAAACAGCATGGCTAGTGTCAACGTGGCCAAAGTTTAGAGAAAACAGAAACAACTTTCAGTATGTTAAGACATTTACATTCTTATATAAAAAGAAAGAATTTGTGATATTATTTCACGCATTATAAGAATCTTATTCATTTGGTCATGAAAAAATGTTCAGAGTTTCAACTGGCTTCGTGGTGAAATGGTTAGGTCGTTCGGGAAGAAAGCAACAGGACACGGGTTCGATCCAAGGTTCCTTATATGTTCATTTATAATCTGACATTTTATAAAGTATAATATTAGAAAAGTGTAGGTATATCAGAAAAAGTGTAGGTATATCAGAAAAAAAGTATAGGTATATCAGAAAAAGTGTAGGTGTATCAGCTTATACACCTACACTTGTAACAAAAGAAACCATAGCATCGAGACAGGAAGTGGGGTATAAGTCAGATTAGTTGTGTACCTATCCTTGCCTATTTCAAATGGATATACCTTTTTGGCTCCAATGCACCTCATTATATGTCAAATGAGTCATGTACCTATTTTTGCCTATTTTAGATGTAAAACTTCTTTCTTTTGTTGAATACAATTTTTTTTTCTATCCTAAATAAACCAATTGGGATCTATTGATAAGTATTATTGGAGTAAAACTACCCCATTACTAGACACTCACATTTCAAATATATATAATACCTTTTTGGCTCCCATGCCCCTACTTATATGTCAAATGAGTCATGTACCTATTTCAGGAGTATTTCTTCTTCATTTTGCTTAATAAACGTTTTTCCGAGACTAAATAAACCAATTGGGATCTAGAGATAACTAGATTAGCGTTTGCGGGACACCGCAAAAGCAGAGCAGCTCCGAAACTTAGGGTCTTGCCTTTTCCTGTTCCGCCTTCTCGTCAGCATCAATAAAATGGGAATTCTTTTTAACAAAATTTTTTTCATTATTCAAGTTATTACTAATCATCACTGGGGTCACTTTTCACAAGTTTGTTCTTAAAACCTATTTCTTCTTTCAAAATTTTATCCAAGGATTAACGTGGCTTTAACCAATATCTCATGACCTTGACCTTGACATCAATGATCACTTTTCATCGCGTATAACAATCTTGCAATGACTCAAAGTGTTCATAGTTAAAATATGGCATATTCACAAAAGCATGCTTAAGTTTTGACCTCACTGTGACCTTGACCTTTGACAGATTTTAGCGAAAACGTTTACAAATCTTGTTCTTTCTCCATAATTCATATATACCAAACAAGAGCCTAATAGCACAAAAAAAGTTTGAAGTTATCATGTATACAAGGATTGTTGTAGTGATTTCAGAACTCATGACCTTGACCTTTGACCTTGAATGTGAACATGTCGAAATCATTCACCAGGTGTATAAGAAAGAAATTAAGCTATCTATATGAGATGTTAATATCTTCATGGGGAAAAAGTTACTCAGTGATTTCAGAACTGGTCAGCATGACCATATCTCGTGACCTTGACCTTTAAAATTCAAGGTCACACAATCAGTGATCACTTTTCATTGTGTATCACAATCATGTAATGATTCAAAGTGTTAATAGTTGAAATAAGACATTTTCGCAAAAGCATGCTTAGGTTGTGACCTCGCTATGACCTTGACCTTTGACAAATGTTAGCGAAAACCTTTTCAAATCTTAGCCTTTCTCCATAGTTGATATACACCAAATATGAGCCTGATAGCACAAATATTTTTCAAGTTATCGTGTTTACAAAGATTTTTTTAGCGATTTCAGAACTCGTGACCTTGACCTTTGACCTTGAATATGAACATGTCAAAATAATTCCCCAGGGACATTAGTAAGAAGTTATGTATATGAGGTGTTGATACCTCATTGGAAAGAAGTTATTTAGTGATTTCAGAACTGATGACCATGACCCTATGTCGTGACCTTGACCTTAAAAATTCAAGGTCACACAATCAGTGATCACTTTTCATTGTGTATCACAATCATGTAATGATTCAAAGTGTTGATAGTTGAAATAAGACATTTTCGCAAAAGCATGCTTAAGTTGTGACCTCGCTATGACCTTGACCTTTGACGGATGTTAGTGAATACCTTTTCAAATCTTGGCCTTTCTCCATAGTTGATATACACCAAATAACAGCCTGATAGCACAAATATTTTTTCAAGTTATCGTGTTAACAAGGATTTTTTTAGCGATTTCAGAACTCGTGACCTTGACCTTTGACCATGAATGTGAACATGTCAAAAAAATTCCCCAGGGGTATAAGTAAGAAGTTATGTATATGAGTTCTCAAAACCTTATAGGAAAAAAGTTATAGCCAATACAAAACGCGGCGGCGGCGGCGATGGAAACTGCACAAAAACTGATAGCAGCTCCGACTTAGTCGGAGCTGCTAAATATTATTGGAGTAAAACTTCCCCATTACTAGACACTCACATTTCAAATATATATAATACCTTTTTGGCTCCCATGCCCCTACTTCTATGTCAAATGAGTCATGTACCTATTTCAGGTGTATTTTTTCTTCATTTTGCTTAATACAGGTTTTTCTTAGCCTAAATAAACCAATTGGGATCTAGAGATAAATATTATAGGTTTAAAATTCCCCATTACTAGAAATTCATATTTCCAGCATATATATTACCTTTTTGGCTCGCATAATCCTAAGTATATGTCAGATTAGTTGTGTACCTATCCTTGCCTAATTCAAATGGATAAGTTCTTCCTCTTGAATAATTACACTTTCTTCCAGACTAAATAAACAATCTGTGATCTCCGATAAGTAGTAAATCCCTCACTACTAGACATTGACATTTTAAATATATATATATATATATATATATATATATATATATAATACCTTTTTGGCTCCAATGCCCCTCATTATATGACAAATGAGTCATGTACCTATTTTTGCCTATTTTAGATATAAGACATCTTTCTTTTGTTGAATACAATGTTTTCCTAGCCTAAATAAACCAATTGGGATCTATTGATAAGTATTATTGGAGTAAAAGTACCCAATTACTTGACAGTCACATTTCAAATATACATAATACCTTTATGGCTCCCATGCCCCTACTTATATGTCAAATGAGTCATGTACCTATTTCAGGTGTATTTCTTCCTTATTTTGCTTAATAAAAGTTCTTCTTAGCCTTAATAAACCAATTTGGATCTAAAGATAAATATTATAGGTTTAAAATTCCCATTACTAGAAATTCATATTTCCAGCATATATATTACCTTTTTGGCTCACATAATCCTAAGTATATGTCAGATTAGTTGTGAACCTATCCTTACTTATTTCAAATGGATATACCTTTTTGGCTCCAATGCACCTCATTTTATGTCAAATGAGTCATGTACCTATTTTTGACTATTTTAGATGTAAAACTTCTTTCTTTTGTTGAATACAATATTTTTCCTAGCCTAAATAAACCAAGTGGGATCTATTGATGAGTATTATTGGAGTAAAACTACCCCATTAATTTACACTCACATTTCAAATATATATATAATACCTTTATGGCTCCCATGCCCCTACTTCTATGTCAAATGAGTCATGTACCTATTTCAGGTGTATTTTTTCTTCATTTTGCTTAATACACGTTTTTCTTAGCCTAAATAAACCAATTGGGATCTAGAGATAAATATTATAGGTTTAAAATTCCCCATTACTAGAAATTCATATTTCCAGCATATATATTACCTTTTTGGCTCACATAATCCTAAGTATATGTCAGATTAGTTATGTACCTTTCCTTGCCTATTTCAAATGGATAAGTTCTTCCTCTTGAATAATTACACTTTCTTCCAGACTAAATAAACAATTTGTGATCTCAGATAAGTTGTAAATCCCTCATTACTAGACATTGACATTTTAAATATATTTATTAATCACCCGTTGAAGATATCGCAGTGTAATAAATCTACCGTGTTATTACACTTAGTGTAATAACATCGCGTGCTGCCGGAACTACTTGCACTTGGTCACATGACCAAAGTAACGTGACCAAAACAATGTCAGCTGTCAATCACAACATCTCGAAGTAGCATTATTTCAGACATTTTTACTTTTACAATATCCTTTTAAATGACTATCGCAGCAATGATATCTAAATAATAAATAATTATACAAATCAGTGGTCACAAGAACTTGCAGAGTATAAACAATTATTCTCACATCTCTGACAATCAACATCGTCAAATCAGCGACTTGATCAACCGTCCAGCTGATGCGGGGTCACGGGAGTGCACTGTTGTTGACATTGGTCCAAATCGAGCAAGTGTTTCAAATTTGCAGCAAAGTACAAACACAAACACTCTAAATGTTAGCCGTTCTCAAATGCAATCCCTTGGTCCTATCTTTGCAGGACCAATAAACAACTCAGTGATCCATTTTAACTTTCATACTTCTTAAAACTTTTCAAACTGTTTCAAACGTTCGTGCCACACGAACAGCAACGCTTCTTTGAGGCGGTTCACAGCTTGAAAGCTATGATACCACGCACTTAAAATATAATCCCGAGAATTGAAATTTGTGATTCAAAAAGTTATGTCAAGTTGTTGTTTTTTCATTAAATATGATGTTTGGTTCTTAAAATCGTGTTGATCTTTAATTGTTTTAGATCGTTGTTCAGTGTTAACGTAAAACGGAATGACAGCAGCCTCATTACAATGTATTCATACGCCTGACCTAGTTATGCTGGCATAATGCACTCGAACCGGCCTTTCGTTTGCGCATTATTTTGTTAATGTTGGGTGATTAATAAATAAAATACTAAACTCTGTTCTGTTTAATAACATATTTATGAAACTCGTGAGATGGTATTGGTATTTAACTCGCTTTCGCTCGTTAAATACCAAACCACTCACTCGTTTCATAAATATGTTATTAAACAGGACAGAGTTTAGTATTCTCTATATATATAATACCATTTTGGCTCCAATGCACCTCATTATATGTTAAATGAGTCATGTACCTATTTTTGCCTATTTTAGATGTAAAACTCCTTCCTTTTATTGAATAAAATATTTTCAAAAACCTAAATAAACCAATTGGGATATATTGATAAGTATTATTGGAGTTAAACTACCCCATTACTAGAGACTCACATTTCCAAAATATATAACACCTTTTTGGCTCCCATGCCCCTACTTCTATGTCAAATGAGCAATGTACCTATTTCAGGTGTATTTCTTCTTTATGTTGCATAATACACGGTTTTCCTAGCCTAAATAAAACAATTGGGATCTAGAGATAAATATCATAGGTGCAAAATTCCACATTACTAGAAATTCATATTTCCAGCATATATATTACCTTTTTGGCTCACATAATCCTAAGTATATGTCAGATTAGTTGTGTACCTATCCTTGCTTATTTCAAATGGATAAGTTCTTCTTTTTGAATAATAACACTTTAACTTAGACTAAATAAACCAATTGGGATCTAGAGAATAGTATTTTAGGAGATAAAATGATTCATTACTAGACATTCATATTTCCAGTATATATATATATATATTACCTTTTTGGCTCACATGAGTATATATCAAATGAGTTAATTACCAATCTCAGATGTTTCTGTTCTCCGTTTTGCCAAAATACCCTTTCTCCTTACCTAAAGAAACAAGTATGAACAAGCAGACAGAGTCTACTTTATCCCCTGCCAAGTGGAAAAAGTTTAAAATATATTGAACGATGATTTTGAACTTCATGCTATAATAAATCCTTAATCACTCATAAGTAGTCATAAATTCATGCTACAGAAGAAAGTGTACTTCCCAAATTGCAGTACTCTCTGTTTAACAATAGTTCTGTTCTGGAAGTGAAATTGTGAAAAGCATTTTGAGTTTGACATGTTTGTCCATGGATATGCCTAAAAATAAAATTTCAAAGAAGTTGAAAACTCCAAAAGACACATACTATGATGAATGCTCCACACAGCAAGTTTCACTGAGCTAGGCCATAAACGATTTTAGTTCTGGTTCGAAAACAAAATGTCAAGTTATGTTTCCTTGGAAATGGCTAAAAATAAAATCCCAAAGAAGTTGAAAACCTAAAATGGCGCATCGATCAAAACATAATGACTGTTCCAAGTTTTATTTAGCTAGTATTTACAGTTTTTGAGTTTTAGTCCAGAAACGAAATGTTAAAGTATGTTTCAATGGAAACAGCTAAAATTAAAATTCCAAAGAGGTTGCACATGTTTCCCATATCAAGTTTCATTGAAGTATGCAGTACGATTATTCAGTTGTTGTCTGGAAACGAAACCCTGATGCACAGACGGACGGACGTAGGTCATTTCAATATCCCCAACAACTTAGTGTGGCAGGGGATAATGACAAGAATCTGGACTACCCTTGTCTTGTCATAAGCCCATTTGGCCTTATAGGCCTGATGAGCTAAAACAAGTAGATGCCTACTCCCAAACCTGTTATGTTACTTACCTCTTAAACTTCTCAAACTTGACGGCTTCCTCAGTGTCGTGGAAGGAAGGCCAAGACTTGATAGCGTGCAGGATTGGTGAGGTTATGCCCTGTTGCCTGAACAATGGTTGGCTCTAGAAAAAAGTTATTTTTTTAATATTATCTCCAGCTAATAACTTGATTAGCAATAGTAACAAGTATCTGTATTCCAAACTTTTGAAATGTCCTACAATATTGGCATTATTTTTATCATAGGTATTTATTTTAGATAATCTTCATGCAGTATTCCAATTCAATGATATCGTTTATTTCTCAATTCCATCAATAGCTGTAAAACTTTGCAACATGCTCTACTGTCATTATTTCTATCCATTCCAATAAGACTGTAACCAGATTCCCGCAATTCTTACACTTCAAGTTTAACTCCAATAATACTTATCAATAGATCCCAATTGGTTTATTTAGGTTTTTGAAAATAATTTATTCAATCACTTACAAATGAAAACTGTTCAATTTCCAGTTAGCTCCTAACTCACATGGGATTATGGTTCAAATGCATCTCAAGCTTGGTAGAGCTAGCATGAATAGTTTTGAGTTATAATCTGAATAAAATGACGTCCTCATAGAGTCTATGTTTCCATGGAAACTAAAAATATTGGAAGTCACACATTAGTCTAAAAAACAACAGTCACAGCAAGAGATCATGGTTTATATCAAATTGGGTGAAGCTAGCATTATAGATTGGGAGTTATGCTTCGGGTACAAGTTGACATGACCTTGTAATGTCCATGATCACCATTTCTTCAACTTCTACACAATTTCTGCATGGATCTTGAAGAGAAGCTGACTCTTCCAATTCAAATGGTGTAGACATAATTAAATCTCCATATCGTGACCCATGTTATCCATATTTGGGGTCACTTGCTACAAATTCTGCACACAACATTTCAGCTCTGTAGACCTTTTGGAACTGGAAAAAATAGAGCCATGGGCTCTGTAGCTCATCAGGGTTTATATAGTTTAATGATGAAGACTGAAATAGATTTTTAGGTAATGGCTTGAAGCCTTCATTTGGGGCACAACATCTACAATTTAGAATCCCCATTAGCTAAAAAGTCTGCACACGATATTACAGCCTTCTAGGCACATTTGTTCTGGAGAGGATGAAAATATGTTTTTAGGTCATGGCCTGAGAGGCCTTTATTTGGGGCTCCAGGCCAGGGTCACGATATCTACAATTTAGAATCCCCATTGACCAAGAAGTCTGCACACAACTTTTCAGCTCTATAGACCTTTTGGAACTAGAGAAGAAGACGAAAATAGGTTTTTAAGGATGTGACCCCTGTGACCCCATTTGGGGCCATGGGGTCACGAAATCTACATTTTAGAATCACCAATGGCCAAGGAGTATGCGCACAATTTTTCAGCTCTCTAGACCTTTTGGAACTGGAGAAGAAGATGAAAATAGGTTTTTAAGGATGTGACCCCGGTGACCCATTTTGGGGTCACAGGGTCACGAGATCTACAATTTAGAATCCCCATTGGCCAAGGAGTCTGCGCACAACTTTTCAGCTCTCTAGCATTTTTGGAACTGGAGAAGAAGATGAAAATAGGTTTTTAAAGATGTGACCCTGGTAACCCCATTTGGGGTCACAGGGTCACGAGATCTACAATTTAGAATCCCCATTGGCCAAGGAGTCTACACACACATTTTCAGCTCTCTAGACCTTTTGGAACTGGAGAAGAAGATGAAAAAAGGTTTTTAAGGATGTGACCCCGGTGACCCCATTTGGGGTCACCGGGTAACAAGATCTACAATTTAGAATCCCCATTGGCCAAGGAGTCTGCAAACAACTTTTCAGCTCTCTAGCATTTTTGGAACTGGAGAAGAAGATGAAAATAGGTTTTTAAGGATGTGACCCCTGTGACCTCATTTGGGGTCATGGTGTCATGGGGTCACGAAATCTACAATTTAGAATCCCCATTGGCCAAGGAGTCTGCACACAACTTTTCAGCTCTCTAGCATTTTTGGAACTGGAGAAGATGAAAAAAGGTTTTTAAGAATGTGACCCCTGTGACCCCATTTGTGGTCACGGGGTCACGAAATCTACAATTTAGAATCCCCATTGGCCAAGGAGTCTGCAAACAACTTTTCAGCTCTCTAGCAATTTGGGAACTGGAGAAGAAGATGAAAATAGGTTTTTAAGAATGTGACCCCTGTGACCCCATTTGTGGTCACGGGGTCACGAAATCTACAATTTAGAATCCCCATTGGCCAAGGAGTCTGCACATAAAATTTCAGCTCTGTGGAGTTATTGGTTCTGGAGAAGAAGTAGAAAAAGCGAAAAGTTTACGGATGGACGGATGGACGCCATGCCATGCCATAAGCCCATCGGGGCTTTCAGGCCTGATGAGCTAAAAATGTTATTTTTCCAGGAGAATTTATTATTTGAATTTATAGGTATAACAAACTTGGGAGAACTTGGGAAGAAGATGGAAATATTTTTGTTCAGGTTTTGACCCATATTTGGGCTCACAGGCTCACCAAATCTACAATTTAGAATCACCATTAGCCAAGGAGTCTGTACACAACATTTCAGCTTTCTAGACTTTTTGGTACTGGAGAAGAAGATGAAAATAGGTTTTTAGGTCATGACCCCAATGACCCTATTTGGGGTCACTGGGTCACCAATTTAGAATCCCCATTGACCAAGTTTAATCATCACTGGAGTCTTGTTCTTGTGATGACTTTGGCGCATAACAAACACTTGTTGTTCCGGAGAATAAGTGTATTCATTCATATGACTTGGGTTACATGTGGCTACGTACAATCAGCAGCCATGTGGTCTGCTAGCTCTCAACAGAAGCACACTTCCGGTGTTACACGCGAGCACTCGTTATCATATACACATGGAATGTATAATCGAGGTAACTGGTTCTTAATTACCAATACGCTACATTCCTCCACCTTTAGTTAACAACTTGTTTAAGCAATTAATGAACAACAATACTTAACTTCAACAATCACTGAATAAGAAAATAGTGATCAAATTAAAAGTTCACTGGAAAACTTCCAATAGAGTTCACTGAAGTGTTCATTAACACAGAACTTCACAACTTAATGTTCATTCACTTGGTTGCTGAAATAAAGAAATGAGCATGCACTTAAGAGTTCAATATCCTGAAAGATAACACATAACAATGAAATACAGTAATTTACAGATCGAGTCTATCTGGAGCTCTACGATCACGAGTTGATCTTCTCAACTCAACCGATGAGGACAGTGTCGGAGGAGTGTCACATGTGGGTAATGTGGCACTTGAAGATGGATTGTCTGCGGACAATACTGGTACAGGAATCTGTCCTGGGAGTTCTGGTGAGAACGTGATAGACGTAGGCATTTCAATTCCTTCCGAAACCTCTGGAGTTTAGGGTTTCATCAAGTCAGAATCCACATATCGCTTGATGAGGTGATCTACATGTCTCTTAGCAACTTTGTTGTTTTCCAAGCTGACCTTGTAGGAGACAGGACCTGTACACTGGATTATCTCCCCTGGTAACCATTTGGGCTTACCAAGAAAGTTCTTGATGTAGACTAGATCACCGACGTTGAAGTCTCGTGACTTCGCATGTCTATTGTGGTAGTTTGCCTGCTTCTCTTGTTTATGCTGAACTTTAACACCGATGTCAGGGTGAAGCAAGTCAAGATGGGAACGCGGACGTCTTCCCAGAAGTAACTGTGCTGGAGATGACCCAGTCGTAGTTTGCGGAGTGTTGCGATATCTGAACAGGAATCTTGACACCCTGGTGTCGATTGAACCTCCGTTGAGCTTCTTAAATCCCTGTTTGAATGTCTGAACGCTCCTCTCTGCCAGTCCATTGGACGCTGGATGGTAAGGGGATGTACAGATGTGTTGAATGCCATTTCTCTTGACAAACAAAGCAAATTCATCGCTTGTGAAGCATGTCCCATTATCCGACACTATTGTCTCTGGTAGACCATGTATGGAAAACGTTCTCCGAACACATTCGAGTGTGGCGCTAGTAGTTGCGCTGTTGACAGGGAATACATCCATCCACTTTGAGTGAGAGTCCACAATGATGAGGAACATTTTACCTTGCATGGGACCTGCATAATCAATGTGGAGACGAGACCATGGTTTAGAGGGCCAGTCCCACGGATGTAACTTCGCTTCGCAAGGTGAAGAGCGACTCTCCTGACACACAGAACAAGTCTTGACCTTGTTCTCCAGCTCTGCATCTATGCATGGCCACCATACAAGACCTCTGGCGATAGCTTTCATTCTCGCTATACCAGGGTGTGCTTCATGCAACACATCTACACACTGTTTCCTACCCTGAGGTGGAACCACTACTCTGTTACCCCACAGAATCACACCATCCTGAACACTCAGCTCAAGTTTTCTCTGCACATACGGCCTGAGCTCTGTATCTGGTTTCATATTTTCAGGAAACCCACACTCTACCAATTTCTTCACTCTAGATAACAAGGGATCCTTCCTTGTCCAAACCTGAATTTGTTTCACATTCACTGGGAATTCAGCCATGTTCTCGAGGAGCATTATTGTGTCTCCTGGAACAGGCGGCACAGACACATGAGATTGCAGAGGCAATCTGCTCAAACAATCTGCATTTGCTAACTTGGAGCCTGGTTTATACACAATGCTGTAATCATATGCTGCTAGCATCAAGGCCCATCTCTGAAGTCTGGCTGAGGCCATCACTGGGATGCCTTTCTCTGCATCAAGTAGACCCATGAGAGGCTTGTGATCTGATAACAGCTGAAATTTCCGTCCGAACAAATATTGGTGGAATTTCTTTATGCCAAACACTATGGCCAGTGCTTCTTTATCAAGCTGTGAATAGTTCTTTTCTGCAGGTGATAAAGAACGTGATGCAAACGCCACAGGTTTCTCGGTTCCATCTGGCATGATGTGCGACATGACGGCGCCGACACCATACGGAGAAGCATCTGCTGCTAAGTTGAGGGGAAGATCAGGATTGTAGTGTGTCAAGACTTTACATGAAGACAAGTGAGATTTCACCTTCTGAAATGTTGTATCATGCTTCTTGGTCCATGACCATGGAGTGTCCTTTTGTAGTAGACTATGTAGCGGCGCTAACATCATGGAGAGATTTGGCAGGAATCTCTGGTAGTACTGTACCATCCCAAGGAAGGACTTTAGCTCTGTCACATTCTGAGGTGCTGGTGCGGACACAATAGCACTGACTTTCTCTTCTAGTGGATGCAGTCCTTGTGCATCGATTCGGTGTCCCAGGTAAGTTACTGAGTCTTTCTTGATGTGACACTTTGAAGCGTTGAGACGCAATCCTGCTTTCTGCAATCTGTCAAGGACTTCATTTAGACACCTGTTGTGTTCTGCATCATCGACGCCCGTGACGAGAATATCATCAAGGTAGACACACACGTGTGGCAGGTCGCTGAGGAGACATTCCATTGTCCGTTGGAAGATTGCAGGAGCTGCTGACACCCCAAAAGGCAAACGCTGATACTCGTAGAGACCTTTATGGGTGTTGATTGTGGTGAGTTTCTTGGAATCTTCATCCAACACTAGCTGCTGGTAGGCGTTACTCATGTCCAACTTCGTAAACTTCTGACCACCTGAGAGTGATGCAAATAAGTCCTCTATCCTGGGAATAGGGTAACAATCTGGCTTAGCTACCTGGTTGACTGTTAGTTTGTAGTCTCCACATATGCGAACTGAAGACTGATCCGACTTCAACACTGGTACGATCGGTGCAGCCCACTCGGAGTACTGTACAGGTTTGATGACGCCCTGTTGTTCTAAACGATTAAGTTCATTCGCAACCTTGTCCCTCAAGGCATATGCCATGTTCCTGTGCTTGTAGAAGCGTGGTTGTGAAGGAATAGATATGTTTATCTTCACCTTCGTGTCTTTCAGTTCACCAAGTTCCTCCTTGAAAACCTCGGGATGCGAGTTGAGGATACCCTGCACATCATCACAATCCACTCTGAGGATATTTCCCCAGTCTAGACGAACATGTCGTAGCCAGTCGCGACCAAAGAGATTAGCTCTTTTCCCCTTCACTACAATCACTGGCAGTTCTACTGTCTGTTTACCGTAGCTCACCTTCACTGAGCAGGAACCAAGGAGAGGTATCTTCTCCCCTAGATATGTGCGTAACATGGTGTGTGGAGGTCCAAGTTCGGGTGCATCTTTCCCTAAAGAACTGTAAGTGTCCTCATTTATTACTGAAAATGTTGCACCTGTGTCAAGTTCCATGCTTAATGGCTGACCATTAAGTGACAAGTCAACGAACATTGGTGGTTCCTTCTCTCTCCTCCCCACAAAAGGTGTAGAACAAGTCTCCATTTTGTAAATGTCATAAACTTCACTTTCATTTTCCAAATCTTCATAATCATTATCAGGAGTGACCTGATTTGTCGATGAACGCTTGTATTGACCCCGACTGCGACCTTGACCTCTAGATCGATGTGAGCCGCGTCCACGGTGAGAACCTCTATTATTCTGTGGCTGATGACACACCTTTCCTAAGTGACCAATCTTACCACAGTTATAGCACTTTGCATTGCGAAAATGACAGTCCGGAGATTTATGATTCCGTAAACCACATCTGTCACATGGTCGGTAGACAGGAGCATGTTGAGATGACGACATCTTGTGCATGTTACCCCCTGTAGATCCTGAAACACTTGAAGCACCGACTTTTATATCTTCTACATTCTTTGCTGCCAATTCCATTGACTGTGCTAGTGTATAAGCCTTCTTGTAATCAAGAATTTTCTCTCCTAATAATCTTCTCTGAATTGCATCATTATTAATGCCACAAACCAGTCTGTCTCTTAGTGAATCATCAAGAGTAGCACCAAAATCACATGTACTTGCTAATTTGCGTAACTCTGAAGCATACGCTGCAACACTTTCTTGAGATTTTCTATCCCTCTTATGAAATTTAAGTCTTTCAACTATCACTGATGGTGTTGGGTGTTGATGATCGTGCATGAGTTTCACTATGTCTACAAACCTCATTGCGTTAGGTTTCGTAGGAGCACACAAATTCCGGAGAAGTGTGTAGGCTGTCTTACCCATTTCACTAAGTAGAATAGCCCGTTTCATATCATTGTCATCATCCTTGACACCTCTAGCCGTAAAGAACAGCTCTAACCTTTCAATATAAATGTCCCAGCTGTCAGTTTCTGGATTGAAATCGTCAATCTTCCCGGGGGCCGACGACGCCATCTTGCTTATGGAGCGAGTGAAACACGACGGACGTTAATCACTAAAAATGTTCACAATGACGCTAAGACATCCAGTTTTTACCTCGTCGCCAAATTATGTGATGACTTTGGCGCATAACAAACACTTGTTGTTCCGGAGAATAAGTGTATTCATTCATATGACTTGGGTTACATGTGGCTACGTACAATCAGCAGCCATGTGGTCTGCTAGCTCTCAACAGAAGCACACTTCCGGTTTTACACGCGAGCACTCGTTATCATATACACATGGAATGTATAATCGAGGTAACTGGTTCTTAATTACCAATACGCTACAGTTCTTAAAACCTATTTCTGATTGGATCTGATCAATTGCATCTAAGGGTTAACATGGCCTTAAGCAGTATCTCATGACCTTGACCTTTGACCTTCAAGGTTACAAAATCAATGATCACTTTTCATTGTGTAAACCAATCATGGAATGATTCAAAGTGTTAATAGTTTAAATAAGGCATTTTTCGTAAAAGCATGCTTAAGTCGTGACCTTGCTGTGACCTTGACCTTTATTGGATTTTTATTGAAAACCATGTCAAATCTCGACCATTCTCCATACTTAATATACACCAAAAAAGAGCCTGATAGCACAAATATTTTTCGCTTTCAGAACTCGTGACCTTAACGTTTGACATTGAAAATGTCAAAAAAAATTGCCAGGGGTATAAGTAGGAAGTTATGTATATCAGTTCTTGAAACCATATTATAACCCCGGACCTCTTGATCCGAAGCAGAACACGCTAACCACTGTGCTATCCCGACCCCCTGGTTCTAGAGAAGAAGATGAAAAAGCTAAAAGTTTACAGACGCTGGGCGCCATGCCACAAGCCCAAAAGGTGCTAAAACATGAAATATCATGTACGCGGATATCCAAGCACCACAGAGAGTGAGGTCACTCAAACCAGTAACAATAAAAACCAAGATTTTTGGAATATGATCTTTGATAGATGGAAACTGAGATTTGTAAATTTCATAACTTTCTTCCAACAAAAAGACATAGTCATCAATGTCCCCCGCCAGATTCAAGAAATTGGAACAAGGGCAATAATTCGAGAAGAAATAATTGTGCATTACTCTTTTTCATTCCATCAAGGTTTCCTCAAGCAACACACCAAATTTGGTTATCCTATCTTGAATAGTTTCTGAGAAAAGCTGTCCCCTTTGGAGTTACAATGAACGAAGTCCAAAAATACGGAACAAGGGCAAAAATCTCCGTAAAAATTAATGGTACGCTTCTGATTTTCGAACTCCATCAAGGTATTCATGCCCTCAAGCAACAAACCACATTTGGTAACCCTATCTTTAACGGTTTCTGAGATAAACTGTCCCCTTTATCTTGGACGGACGCATGGAGCCCAAAACTATATCCCCTTTCCACTTCGTGGCAGGGGATAAAAATAAAGGGGGTATCAGGGGTGCTTTTAAAGTTGTGTTTTTCACCTCATAAACCAGTAATGCCAAAAAAGATCAAATTTGAGCATTTCAACTGTTTATAATGGATATCAAATGAGCCAAATGTTAAGTCACCAACATTAATACACACATAAAAGTCTGGCCCTGAGTCTCTTAGCACATTGCTTTTTTCTCTATAGGTCTTAATTTGATCAGTGTTTAGACTAGTGCTAGTGCTGAGGGCTGGGTACATAATTAGGTGTAACAGAGGGTGACAGTCTCTTCTCAGATGTTGAGGGGGAGGGGTGTGTGTGAAGGGGTTTGTATTTTTGTGGTTAGACAGACTAAGAGAGGAGGGACAGGTTGATAGTGGGATGGATGACATTGTATCAATGAAACCAGGACAGAATCATATGTAATAAATGTCTCCACAGATTGTATTGGTTTGTATCATGTTGTATCATGATTTGGAGAATATATTTGAATTGTATAGGTAACTTCGAGTATGTGTTCTAGATCAATGCAGGAGACTCATTATTTAGACAACCATGTGATCCAGGCATGTTGGTCTCATGCACTGACACTGATCATTTTTAGAGGTTTTTGTTTTAGATTTATGGCTATGAATTGTACTTTATCTGAACTTTATTTCAGTCAACAACAATCACTATATAGCAGGATAGCTATAGAGCCTGTGGTTCTATTTTTACTACTATAAATTGAACAAAAAGCACTTGAATGTTGAAATCTTTTGTAGCAGTTATAATTACATAATAAACAAGATGTGTTTGTTAAACACGGATGCCCCCGGATATACCAAAGTTATGGAAATGGTTAAAGTTTTCTGAAGATGTCCACTGCGGCAAGGTCAAGGTCACAAGGTCAAGTATGATGGTCTCATCTGAAAGGTCTCATCACAAGGTATGCACATGCCAAGTATGAAAACCCTAGCTCTGAGCAATCGAAAGTTACGGCCAAGGTTAAAGTTTTTATGGACAAACACGCAGACGGACGGACAGGTGAAAAACAATATACCCCCGGAATCTCCGATTCGGGGGCAAAAACATCTCTCATTCTGAATTAAGCAGTTGTTAAACAATGCACTCACTCACTAAGTCTTCAACCTGAGATAATAAATAGTGAAAGTCCTGATGAGCTACAGAGATCATGGCTCTTTTTTAGGAGACACCTCAAAGGCAAAAATTTGGGAAGAAGGGACATATTAAACACTAGATATCCCTGCTTACACTTTAAGACGCCGGTATTACTACATAAAGCATTTATGCTTTGACTTACCTTGAAATAAAGTCATCTTTATGTGATCCAAAACACAAGTAGTCTGTCAATCAGTTCTGCCACTTCAGGTCAATTTGAATCAAACCGCTCCGAGATTTACTGTAACACATTTAGTAATTAATAAGAAAAGGAAAAATCAAAATAGATATCAAACAATGTTAATAAAAATAGAACCATGGGCTCTGTAGCTCATCAGGGTTTCCTTGATTTATTATCTGAGGTTGAATATCTAAGTTCTCTCCAGTTATAAATTTACTAAATCTACAATTTAGAATCTCCCCTTGACCAAGGAGTCTGTACACAACAGAGCTTTATGTCCTGGAGAAGAAGATAAAAGAAGGTTTTCAGGTCATGACCTCTGTGACCCTTATTTGGGGTCACACCGTCACAGGGTCAACAAATATACAATTTAGAATCCCCATTGCCTTATGAGTCTGCACACAACATATCAGCCTTCTAAAGATTTTCATACTTGAGAAGATGAAAATAGGTTTAAGGTCATGACCTGTGACCTACATTTGGGGGCGAATATCAAGATTCAATTCATAAATTGTCCCTAATGTAACAATTATGTTAATCTGAAGTTTTCGACTGTTGGTTTGAGAAATCGTTGAAAGGTTTATGGGTTAAGCCTTCCATCTCTATGTAGAGGGCAGTGAGGTGAAGTGGTTTGGGGATTAACACTGCTTAAATGAGCTTTCGTTTAACTTTAGTTTCATTACTTTCGAGCATCGTTTAGTATTATTATTTTCGAGAATTGATTAGAATTAGTGAACCATAGATAATTTTCACCCACGTACTTATACGTGGGGCAGGTTCGTTTGAAGTGGTCACACCATGGCCCTGGCAACTTTGCCTGCAGTAGAGAACTATTCTATTTGCAGTAAGGTTTGGGTGCAATGTTTCACTGAAATTCAGCATAGTATCACTCATTGTTTGCTAGTTCCAGCCGATACTCGCAGGCTTCCCTGCAATGCATAGCCACAATAATGTGGGCATTCTCCCTGCAATAATACAAACAGTTCTGATACAAGTGAAATACTGTTAAAAACGGCATAAAACTCCAAATCATCTCACCTCACTATATTTTTTTAAGTACATACACAGGATAACAGTTGTCTACATTCTCTCCCCACAGAGGATACTCCCTGCAGGTTTACTATCCTAACCTCTGTTCTACATTGTTTGAAATCGAGGACTTCAGCTAAATTCCCTAGCAGGGGAATAAGAACCTCATTCTGTATCTCTGCTTTTTAACCAATGAAAACTCATCTTTTAGCGTCCATGTCGAAAAAATGACTTCAAAGATCTAGGCATTTGACTCTTATGGCCCTTAAAGGGTCTTGTTCATTAGCATATATCCTTCGATATGTCTGATGTAAACAAAACAAATGAACTACCTTGGGTATTTGTCTCTGATTTGGTCTTTGTATTTATAAGCATGTTTATGATCAATAATGTCATGTAATGTCACTTTTACAACAGCGTCGCTGATTGCACAACTAGATTCAATTGCAACCAATCAGGACACTCCATTTTAGCACACGATTTCAAGCAATATAGAACAGAGGTTAGGATCAGAAAACTTAAGGGAGTAACCTCTTTGGGAAGAGAAGGAGTTGTCTACAGCAAGTGATACTTGAAAAGAGTTTGAAAATATGAAAAGGTTTAAGCTAATAGATAGACAGATCGATAACAATGCTCAATATGCCATCATAAGCATATTAGCTTTTCAACTAAGTCTAAAATTTTAATGAAAGTAAAACCACCAAATCACCAAATCTACAATTTAGAATCCCCAAGCACAAAATTACAGTTCTCTACTTCGAAAAGTTCAAAAGTTCAAACGGACGGACAGATGCCATGCCATGCTAAAAGCTCATCGGGGCCCCTCAGGCCAGAATAGCTAAAAAATATGATGATGTTCAAGTTAGCTTAAAGGGGCTGTAGCACTTTTTTTTTTTGCTCAAGTAAGTCGATAAAATGTCGTTGAAAAATAATGTCACCAACAGTAAAACACCATTCTCTCTTCGGAAAATCAAGTTATAAATGAGTGTACATGGTTCCTTAAAGCCATGGCAATCGTTTTTTGTCATTCGAAATAATAAAATGTGTTCACAATAAAATGGCTGTCATGCAATTTCTGCTTTATACACAACGCCGGTATTACCACTACGGATAATTGGTTTGTGTAATAAGATGTTGTACCCTCTGAAGTAAATATAAATGACATAAACTATTTTTCAAATTGGTAAATTTTACAACAAAAATTTTTTTTGCAAAAATCATGCTACTGCCCCTTTAAGATAAATAGTACTGCCTTTACTGAAATAAGAATGTTATCTTAAACAAGGCCCTGTTGTTACCAATTCCGTTTCATTTCAGTCATTTTAGGGTTGATACATGGGTTGATTCCAGAGCTCTTCACAACTTTGTCATTCTTTTATAGTGTAGATGTTGAACAGAGATTTGGCCAAACATCTCTTTCAACTTCAATGGTGACCTGAGAAAGAAATTAAAATGAATCTTTATACTAGAATGCTTAACTGAAAAATAAACAAGCATGTAAGCTGGCTCCCTAATATCCCAAACCCTTCTTATCATTTCATATAGCTCAATCATATTAATCCATTTTAAAAATGTATTATGTAATTATCAGTGTCCAATCTGAAACATATTTTTCTCTCCGTCATATCGAAGATTATGTAGTAGAATATTGTGTAAAAGTCTTAAAAAATTGGCTGAAATGGTTTTCTGCAATTAGTCAGACAATAATTTAGATGCGAGAATACGACGAAGTACACAATACACAGAAATTCCAAAATAATTCATAAAATCAGTTGCAATCAAGCACTGCACCTCCCTTAGTAGTATAAAAGATTTGTGAAGTTTGAAAGGGATTGGATAAATAGATTTTCTGCTTACGGTATAACAAAATAAATCTCAGAAAATGACGGAATAAAAACTACAGAAATTCTTTAAAAATTCATAAAATTGCTTTGCACTGTAACTCTCCTGGTAGTGTTAAGATTTGTGAAAAGTTGGGAACAAATTTGATGAATAGCTTTTCTATAATTGGTCGGACAAATTTCAATCTCAGAAAATGACTGAATAAAAAAATAAGGAAATTCTAAAAGTTCATAAAATAGCTTGTAATTTGTGTAATCCGAAGAAGAAGTTTGGTGCAAAGTTTGAAAAGAATCAGATGAATAGTTTTCTGTACTTGGTGAGACAAAAAATGTCTTTGGATGTATTGATGATCAGGGGTATAATAAAATTTATGATACCTGATTTACAGAATATAAATAACTTGCATCTTTTTTTTAAAAATGATTTTTTAACAATGAATATGAATTATGTCTACTTCTTAAATTTTCTCAAACATGTTACACATAAATACAATATGTGATGTGCCAAATTGTCTTGATTCAAGATATATATATTAATGCTATTTCTGTGTTGTCAAATTAAAATTCTGTGTTTCCAAATTGCTCAACATGTCAAACTTTAAATGCAAGTCCAAACTTACATTATTCAAATTGATGTTTCTATGTTTACAACTCAGTAGCCTTTTGGTTGCATTGTCACAAGCAAGCATTTCTACTGAAAATTTCTATTATTGTAGGCTAAAGATACGCAGGCAGAGTTTGAATGTAACAACAATTCCCAGCTCTAACTTGATTTTCAGACGTTTAACAAATATGATGACATTAACGAAATGTTTAAACTTTGCCAAGGAAATGATTTATTGTGTGACTATCCAGTTCAATCATAAACAAGGATGCGCGAATCGGTATCTTGACCCGCCGCGTAACTTTAGCCTACATCATGATTGACACAGTCAACTGCTGTATATTTTGGAGGGGATTATTGCGACTATTTTGACAGGCATATAACTCCTTGATACAATGATAGCTTAAGTAAAAAAATACAGAAGTTTATACTCACCCGTACAACAGCAGTCATTGCAACTTTTCCGACAAATCAAATATGGCAACTTTTTGAACTGTGCCAGTGTCTGTGTGTCTTGAAAACATGCGGGTCTAACCGCTTCCGGTTCGCACTAGATCTATCTATTAATACTTTTCCGTAACGTTAATTTCCTTTGATGAAAATAATGCAAGGTAGAAATATTCAAAATTCTATGATAATGAACTTAATAAACCGTGATAAATACGCAATTTCTGCGACCAATATTAGCTTTGACACGGTTCCCCCATGCTGATGCGCTGCGCTTCGACTGTAAAAACCTGCGATGGCGACAGAAACAGCCTGGGCGAGTGCGCTGGATGTATAATTTCAAATTTTTTATTTGAGTATATAATGGACTTATTTTTTAATTTATTCAATCACGTTAATGATGGTATTGTATAGTAAAAGTTTGGCTACGATTATATATATTCATTTCCGAGATATTGCTTATCAAAAGTCCGGAGCCAAAAAGGTAACTCGAAATTATATACAAATTTATTTTCTTGATTTTAACTAAAAATATCGTTCATTAGTAATTGTTTTTACTTCGACATACCTCTACTGTTACCAGAAAGGGAATTTAACAAAAGATCTGGCGTGCAGATGTGCATGAGTAATAATGACAGCCTGATGTTATTTTGGCTCCACCAACTGGAGCCAAATAGGCTAGAGGAGCCAAAACTGTAGTGTATAAAGCCCAAAATGGTAATGATTGTACTAATATATATATATATATATATATATATATATATATATATATATATATATATATATATATATATTAGGTCGAGATAATGACTAACCTCATTTGCTTCAGAACATTCAGGGAGGACACATCACCATGAGTCAGTATAAACTTTTTGTCCCAGACACCGAGAAATGGACTCGCTATTATATGTTGCAAGTACAGGGTAAATGTGAACAGCACGGCAACTTGTCTGTTGACAGAACACTGGAGCTTTATGATCCAGAATGGCCTAAAATTTTGGAAGAAAGGAAACGAAAAGAACAAGCACTGGCCATGCCTTATTCTGAACAACCCAAAATTAACTTTGTCTCTCCAACACAACAAGTCGTGGAGCAAGCCAAAGCTCAAGAGAAACGCGAAAGGGCTATACAAAGGAGAGCACAGAAAGTGTGTGTCATTCCTAACAAGAAAGTTAAAGAAAACACATCACACAAAAAGAAGTCTCTTCCAAAACAGGGAAAGCCAGATCGTTACAGTAAGAAGGCATAATGTACTCCTGTCCAGTATGTTTCAAGACATATTCTTGGCCAGATAGTCTAAAGCGACATATGACTATCAAACATGAACAACAACAAAACAACAACAACAACAACAACAACAACAACAACAACAACAACAACAACAACCACAACCACAACCACAACCACAACAACAACAACAACAACAACAACAACAACAACAACCACAACAAGAACAACAACAACAACTACAACCACAACCACAACAACAACCACAACAACAACAACATCAACAACAACAACAACCACAACCACAACCACAACCACAACAGCAACAACAACAACAACCACAACCACAACCACAACCACAACCACAACAACAACCACAACCACAACCACAACCACAACAACAACCACAACAACAACAACAACAAAAACAACAACAACCACAACCACAACCACAACCACAACCACAACAACCACAACAACAACAACAACAACAACAACAACAACCACAACAACCACAACAACCACAACAACCACAACAACAACAACAACAACCACAACAACCACAACAACCACGACAACAACCACAACAACAACCACAACCACAACAACAACCACAACAACAACCACAACAACAACAACAACAAGAACAACAACCACAACAACCACAACCACAACAACCACAACAACCACAACCACAACCACAACAACCACAACAACCACAACAACAACAACAACAACAACCACAACCCCTTCACCATGATCGTTTCTGGGCCAACATCATCAGGAAAATCGTATCTTGTTCGACACATTTTGGAAAGCCTCAAGATTAAACCTTACCCTCAACGGATCTTATGGCTTTATCGTCGCTGGCAACCTCTCTATGATGACATTCTACAATCCGTGTATCCTCCTGTAGAGTTTGTTCAAGGTATTCCCATAGATTTGGACCAAGACTACTTTTTTGACACAGGTGTAAGAAATGTCCTTGTTCTTGACGATCTCATGTCAACGGCTAGTAAAGATCCTAAAATAACAGATCTATTTACAGAAGGTTCCCATCATCGTAACCTCTCTGTCATCCAAATCAATCAAAACCTTTTCTATAATAGGAACCCAACACAACGTAGAAACTGTCATTATATAGTCATGTTTAACAATCCAGTAGACCAACAATCCATCATGACCTTAGGTCGTCAAATGTATCCAACCCGATCTCAACATTTTATGCAAACATTTGAAGAGGCTACGAGCGAACCCTATGGCCATCTTTTAATTGATTTAAAACCTGATACACCAGCAGACGAAAGACTTCGTCCTAATGGCTGTAAAGTGAGTAGTTTGGAAAACCATCCTCAGAAAGAGTCTACCCTCCGAAGCGTGCAGACGTGTGCCGAAAATCTCTGCGATATGCCTTCTTGCGATAGTTGTGGAATAGTCTTCCAATCTACTACGGACCTCATGAAACACAGAAAAACCTGGTGTCCTGGGAATGAAAGTTCACCTTCACCTCCCGGAATTGCCAATGAGCCAATGAAACGAAAGTTTGATGAAGCCTTTCCCCCAAAGAAATCTCTAGAAAGCTGTTGTTATTGTGGACAGGTGTTTCTAAATAGTATTTGTTTACAGAAACATCTCCACGATAAGCAATGCCCAGAAGTGGAAAAGGATGATATTGATGATGATGATGATGACATGAAGATATTTCATAATAAATTACAAAAGACTAGCAAAGATAGTGAAGAAGAGGTTATAAGAAGTTTGATAAAGAGAGTTGGTCGGGAGAATGAAGATCTATTGAATATAAAGAGACAGCGGTATGAAAAGCTAAACATGTCAGGAGATATGATTGAAAATAAAATGAATAATATAGTTTGGAGAAAATTCAAAGAAATGTATGGGCTATGTTGTTGGCTATGTCTTTGGCTTGACCTTGGACATTCTTAACTCTATGGAAGACACAGCTGAAAATATGATTGAACAAGTTATTTCCAAACTCTACAAGTACAAGCCATGGATCATGGAAATCATAAAAGATGTTGATGATGACAGTGATGACGAATCTGAAGACGGTAGTGAGGATGATGAGGAAGAAGAAGAAGTAGCTCAATAGACATTCGTGGTTGTAAAGAAGACTTAGGGAGTGTTCCTAGCCTTAAGTCTTCTCATTGAAACGGGGCAAATAAAATGTGTGAAGATTAATATTCGTTTTGTTATTACTATATAGCAATTGTCACATATAATCTCGGAATGTGAAAACAGATAAATTAACCACATTTTCTGCAGGGCAAACTCACTATACTGGACGTCTTCCAAATTTATGTAGTTACGTGAAGTGTACCTTTATTATACACCAGGGTCACTTCTTTCCATGGTACCAAGAGCATGTTTGACCTTTATGACTAGTTAACAATGTCTCTCTCTCTCTCTCAACAATTGTTGAATAACATAAAATGATTGCCATGTAATATAACCTAACTACAATATTTCAGATACTTTTTCAACCATAACGACATCTTATAAATTTCATTAAACACATTTCATTAAATACATCTAATATCGGATATGTACCTCAAATGGTGTATGTATGTTAATTGAAGGATTAGAATAAATTCAACTTTAGTATTACTGTCTAAAATTATGTAAAACCATTATCAAATGACATTTCAGAAAATGTTATTCATTGTTCTAGCAAATACAGTGTAGGGCATTTCAAGCATTTACATTCATTTGCCCATTGTCTTACATTTCTGAATTGCAAACGGGATAACTTGCTATAAATATAATGGCTACGTATTGTCATCTACACATAAAACATATATTGAGAATTGACAAACAACACTGAAGTATATTAGTACATGTTAGAAGTAATATATTATCCTTTTTCATGGTCATAGCATGCGTCAACACATTGTAATAGAATATCTATTATTAACTTAATGATCTGTCTTACAGGAAAACATATTGTCAAGTGTATTAAGGTTGGAGATATATCAAACCAATTTTATCAGGAGTAATTCCGATATACATCAATAATCATAAACTGAAGTAAGTCTAGTTTCACATATACACGCGGTAGTGTGATATAAATAAGCATTTAGAAGTACACTACTCAAGCACACATAAACATAGTTGATGTCTCTATTTTTAATTTATTATTTATTATATATTTTCAGGGGAAGATTTTGGAAAACTAATGTCTAAACACCAGTTTACAATTTTATGATAAAAGTCATAGTTTCATATTATTTTTTCTGTCATTTGGTTATAAAGATATAATTTTTATTATTATGAATGAATGAATATCTCTTTTATTCTTTGTGACACGCGCCCGAGAGCCTTTGTTTTTTTCAAGAATTAGGAGGTATACAATAGAAAATGGGGTCACCCTAATTATGTTCATAACTCAGTTAAGTCACCCATAGCAACAGATATGACATCACCTAAAAATAGATTATGACATCATTACCGCATCTGTGAAATAATAAACAAATTAGATCAGTTGAAAGTATTATGTTTTCAAAATGGGTTAGTTGCTTTACTTGTTTTCATACATTATGACTGAACTTTTTTCTTCCCACTTGCTTAATAAATGGTCATGACTCATAATCAAATTATCTATTAAAATGTATTCCAACAAAGCAGTTGGAAGCTGTGAGTAATTCGTTTTTTTATTTATTGTTCACAAAAAAAAATTAAACTGCACAAATTAATTTTTATTCAAGTGTCATTCAGTTTACAATAAAACAATAAATACATACAAAATACATTTGGTAACACTGTCCATCTGCAATAGCCCCTATGAGACATTATACATTATTAAAGCATGTATATTTAAAATAAAAGTTCCATATTTATATTTACTGGTTACTAAAAAATACAATGGGGTAAAATATTACATTGGTAAAAATGCCTATAAAACTGTATCATAGATTTGTGTACTTTCAATAGTAAAAATGAATTATACACAGAATAAAACAGTCATGTTTTGCTTAACTAAGAGAACTGGTACATGTACTTTATCATAAACCTGTCTAAAGTTCACTCAAGCATGAACAGCTTAAGACGAAGAAAGTCCAGTGTCCAACTTTATCAGTTAACAATCCACTGCTAGCCCAAGGTTATTCTCTTAAAAGCCATGCGTTCGCTCAAGCGTTTATGAGACATTCTCAAACCTGTACTGGTCATGCAGTTATGCCCTCAAGCATGAAGAAACGTGTTTGTTACTATGTAGAAATCAACATATCATATAGACACCAATAGTCATATAAATTGTTTAAGCTATCTAGTTGTTTACCTGAAATTTGATATTGAATTGAAATTCTTATGACTTAAGGTCATAATTTCATAAAATAATGTTATAAAGATATGTTTTTTAAATGAATGAATGAATGAATGAATCTCTTTTATTCTTTCTTTTAAATGATTACAACATATATACAAAAGAAAATTAAAGATTAAAATGTAAGGGTAGGTTTGGGTACATTGTGACATGTTGACTGATGCGCATTGAGACATACAAAATACACCCTTAATTAGGATAATGTTTTAGATGTAACTGAAAGTGACACCTTTATGTTCTGTTTATGTCATTGATTGTTAAAATTTAATCATAATTCAAAATTTGCTAAAAATACGTTTTAATAATTGAGTGAAAGACAAAATATTTTATTTGCCAAGTTCTTGTTAGTTGTTAGAAACCAAGTATGAGAGTTGCCCTGTGGGGGTCAGATAGTTATCAGACATCCCTACATGAATGAGTTGTTCTACTTCTCAAATCAATAGAAGAATAGCCTTGGGGGGGGGGGTCATGAACTTATCCGCCACGCTTCAGTTGTGAACACCGATCGACAATGACTTGGGGTCATGAACTTATCAGCCACGATTCTCTCCTCTCACTGTTCGCACCTGTCGGGGGAAATAAGGTCAAAGTCACTGACCATATTTCTGTTTCTATGGGGGATAAATGAGGTCAGTTTGACCGAATTTTAAACAAATCGGTCCACTCCATAAATAGCCAAAAAATAGCCAAAAAAATAGCCAAAAAAATAGCCAAAGAAATAGCCAAAAAATAGCCAAAAGAGGCCTTACTACAACACTTAGTAGCAAAGGTTTAACAACACTTGGTCAAACCAGCCACCAAGTTTCGTGAAAAAACACTGCATAGATTTTGAAATAGAGGCTTGAAAGAGTCCCTGCTCTCATATATGAACTAAATTCAAACTGTTTTCGTGGAACTTGAAAAAAAAGATCAAAATCAGAATAACCTAACAAGCAAAATGCACCACTGCAACTCTAGGTCTTACCATACACCATGTTTCATAAAAAAAATATTGTATTGATTTTGAGATAGAGGTCAGAAAAGGTCCCTACCCCCACATACACTAAGTTCAAACTGTTTCCATGGAAAAAATAGACAAAATATAAAAATCACAATAACATAAGTAGCAAAAGACACTACTCCACCACAAGGTCTTATCACATACCAACGATTCGTAAACAAAATATAGAAACATGTTATAGATACAAAATGTATGCCCCGGAAACGTAAACATTTCGGAATTACGGAATTACAGAAGTATTGAACGACAGAAGGATGGACGGAGGAGGAAACATTATATCTTCCTCAAAGCTTTCCGGGGATTTACTGAGGATTATTTGCAAAGCATGCTTGTGATATATCCGTGACCTTGATCCTTATCGGGTTTTAGCCAAAACCTTTTCAAATCTTGGCACTTCTCCATAGTTGATATATACCTTAGAGACTAAAAGCACTTACAAATGTAAAGTTATCATGATTTTTCAAGCATTTTCCTTAACTCGTTACCTTGACCTTTGACCTTGAATTTGAACACAATTTCCCCAGGGTTATAAGTGTGAAGTTTTGAATATGAGTTCTTAAAACCTTATTAGTAAAAAGTTATAGCCTAAGGAAAACGTGGCGGCAGCAACTGAAACTGCATAAAAACATCTAGTCTGGACTGCAAATAAGACTTTGTGGACAGACATACATACTTACAATTTTAAGCTGTGAGAGAATGATAAGAATGTGAGAAATTAGAGATTTAAGAAAGATTTCATTGATTAAATTATTACATCAATCATGACCGCTGAACATGGTATCCTTGGCTGGTACAATGTCTTTGTTACATCCACAGGGGCTTGTATTGTCGAAACTAGCGATTACAACGAATATGAAGTCGACGATCCAGCCCCATATACTATAAAAAAAGTAAAGGGATGTAACGGGGTCAACACCCCATGTCCGTTTGAAATTATATTTCAGAATGTTGTCATCATATTATCATTCAATGTTATATATCACGGCAAAGCCAATACATGTGTCTTTAAAACAAGCCATCAAACGTAAAAATCGAACGGATAATAACAAGGATATGATTTTTCAAAGCCAAAAATATTAGCATATTGCTCATGTAAGCCATTTGCCTGGCCCACCAAAATAATAAAATATTCGCTTGAAAAAATTATTATAAAATACTTTATAATATCCTGTCAGCTAATAGTGACCCAGTTAAAAAGCCCAGTATTTGGTGCATCAGATCGTGCAAGAATTATAACATGAGGGACATTGTATTTGACATACCAGGGATTTTACATTATATCAAGTGTGTTTCGAAACATCGTTTGTCTAGTAGTCATCCATATTGAATGACCTTGACATTGGTCTATTTTTGGAAACGAAATGATGTCATAGGGCCTCAAATAGCCCTATGACATCATTTCGTTACCAAAAATAGACCAATGCCAAGGTCATTCAATATGGACGTCTCACTATCAAACGATGTTTCGAAACACACTTGAGATCATCTAAAATCTCTGGTACGTCAATTACAGTGCACCCCGTGTTATAATTCTTGCGCGATCTGATGCACCAAATACTGGGCTTTGTAACTGGGTCACTATTAGCTGACAGGATATTATAAAGTATTTTATAATAATTTTTTCAAGCGAATATTTTATTATTTTGGTGGGCCAGGCAAATGGCTTACATGAGCAATGTGCTAATATTTTTGGCTTTGAAAAATCATATCCTTGTTATTATCCGTTCGATTTTTACGTTTGATGGCTTGTTTTAAAGACAAATGTATTGGCTTTGCCGTGATATATAACATTGAATGATAATATGATGACAACATTCTGAAATATAATTTCAAACGGACATGGGGTGTTGACCCCGTTACATCCCTGTACTTTTTTATAGTATATGGGGCTGGATCGTCGACTTCATATTCGTTGTAATCGCTAGTTTCGACGATACAAGCCCCTGTGGTTACATCCAGGTTTTGAACAGCAGTAGGAACAGGATAGTTGGTAGTTGAAGATGTTTGTCGGATTAAAGTCTACACAATTGCTCTTGTCTGACGTCTCATGCCACAATCTTCTGTTGCATTCAGCTTCACTGGCACAACTGAAAGGATTGTTTATTGCGGTAAACATGCATCTTAGAAATCAGGGTATGTTTTAACCCCAAAAAGGATGCACTGGCTGGGTTATCGCTAATATGCAAAGCCACTTTGGCTAATTTCAGTACACCGATGCCAAGCCGTGTTTCTTATTTCGTTGTCGTAGGCAAAAAGGAGGAAAACTTTAATCCAGGGTTATGTGTTAGACATTATAATTTTAATTATATCAAATGTAATGTCTAACTCCCCATTATTTCATTCGTATTGAACGACAAAGTTAAATTGCCGGACTATTGTTTTCATATACAATGACGAACAAGTGCATACATTAATAATACATAATCCTTAATTTAACTGAGTAATATGATAGAAATTGAACAACAGTATGTTGATGGGGCACTCCGTGTGTAATTGTAGTAACATTGATCAAAAGTTACACAGGGTGTTAATGACTGTTGTCGAACATCACCATTTTAGTGCCAATCTGTTCAGTGCACTTGCATTATTAAGATGTTTACTCATGATTATGATCGAAATCTGGACAATGTGGCATGGCTGGCGCACGTCAATTGTTCATTTTCACATACTTTTGAATACTTGTATGTAGCAGACAAAGAGACATATACTAGTTGGTACTATTTAACTGGTATACTCGTAAATGGGGTGCATGAATTCGGCTTCTCCTGGTGTATCAAACCGCTGTTCGAGTTTCATTGAAAGAAAGTTATTGTCAAATATTTGGCGTTAAGGGATACAGGTACAGATCGGGTGAGATTATTTGGACGTAGATCAGGACATTTGATATTTGTGTATGTATCAAATCTAAAAAAACGTAAATGAAAAACACTTAGTGTCCCTTTAACTTCGATGGGTGTGTATAAAAGGAAAACGCTGAATGTATTAATAGACAAATCAAAGATGTTTCTGTGATTGGTAGTTATATTTAAAGCTTTTTAAACCTGATGACAAAAACAGGGGGTATAGTTTCAAAGTAAAGCAAGCACAAAAAAGTAACCTGGTTTCCAGGAAAATAATATTTTATATCAATGTTTTGCCCAAAACAATGATATATGTAAAAAGACATAAGGTATCATTGTTTATCTATAATTTTGTAAACTTATTTTTTAATCATTAACCTTTTTGTCACACATTTAGATCCTTTGCTGTCATTATCAACGTGATTAAGACAATATGGTTTTTCATTAGGACACATAATAACAGGATCATTTCCATGAATAAGACCACAGAGAGAACCAGAGCAAACTTCACAACTTAGAGGTTTAACAACTGTTGTAGATGCAACACTGGTGGGGGAAGACGTGGGTGTTCTTGTGGTGATCATAGTAGTAGTAGACTGTGAAGTGCCTGTTCTTGAAGCAGGGGTACAAGGAGTCAATGTTGAAGTGTGCGCTCTAGAAGTGGAAAAAGTCATTCTCGTGCTCATTAAATCAGCAGAAGAAATAGTAGTCGTTTGTGCAGTGCCCGTTTTAGAAGCTGGCATAACAATAGTTGAAGTAATCGCAGTGGAAGACGCAGAAGGGGTAAAATAAGAAGCTTTTATATGAATTGTTTTCTCAGCAGACGAAGAAGTAGAATTGGTGGTAGAAGAGGTAGAATAAGTTCCAGTGGTGGTTAACTATGTATTCATAGAAGGGGCCGCAGTAATAGGTTGTGTTGTTGTACTCGTAGCTGTAATAGGAAAATTAACAGTCCCAGTATCTTATGTAGCAGTAGTTGTTGTAGAGACATTTGTAATCTGAACAGTCGTGTTCGTTGTGGACAGAGGGAAGTTAAATTGTTGTATTATTTCTTAGATTATGTAAATGTATGCATGGACGAAAACCTGATGACAAAATCGCTAACATAGTGAAAATAACCTTCTACATAATAACAAATAAATAGTTAATCAGTTGTGCCAGTGTTTAAAACGTTTAATAGGATGTTGAGAGGCAGACACATCAATAAAAACATCATAAGGTATCACTTATTCATAGTAGGTTTTGTGTTTTGTTATTACAATTTGTTAACCTGTAAACATAATTTAGGTCGATTGATAAACACTAAAGTATCTACAGTTATTGAATATTCATAACCGAATACTCACCTTCACATGTTGGTGAATGATACCACGTTGATGCAGAAGAACACACACTTGCTGTGTCGGATCTGCTGGGTATATATCCTGGAGCACATGACAGTGAACACGTGGATCCTGGTGTGTGAACAGTGGTCGAAGAACAGTGGAAGCTGCCATGACTGACAGTAGCTTGTGTTGGACAAAGTATCTCTTAAATGAAAGCCATCCAAGTGTATTTTTGAAGTCAGTTCTGATTGATTTGGGGGATTTGTTTTATTTTTAAAGCAATAACTAACAGCACATAGATACAAAATCCTGACTTATACTACATGGAAAGGATTAACATATATATATGATAAGTATATGATCATTGATGACCTAATTACAACTGATAATGTCATGAAGCCAGTAATTGTCACAAATATAATAAACTGTTTGAGAGGCATTCTAGAAGTTGGTGTGATGAAGAAGACAAATATTTATGGATGATCAACTTCTTTATTAACAATAGCGACGTTTCGGTATAGATACTTATACCGTTATCAAGCATATGGAAGAGATGGTGAAACAGCAGGTTATAAACAGGATACATGTTGGTATGATAAAAAGATAACAAATACAACAAGATGAGGTAACAATGACATATAAATGGTTGAACAAGTGAAGTTGTGATAACAAGGAAACCAGAGAGTAGTAAGTTGAATACCCAAGGGGCGGATGAGAGGACAAAGGCAGGGTGATAGTACCAATTAGTGGTGGAGGAGCGAGAATTAAAGTATGTACTTAAACGGACTACACGGGGCATGAACTGTCAAATGTCATGTCATATGCCCTCGGGCATTAGCTTCGTTTGGATGTAAAAAAATCAAAGTAGGGGATGTGTAAAATCCCTACCCAAGGGCGGTAAGTCAGTTGTCTCGTGACATCACTCCCAGAAGCCTTTACTCTCCTTTCAGTTGCAGAGCAAGACAGTCGCATATGTTTTTGCTCTCGACTCTGGGTATTTCTAGCATTATTCTTCACTGCTTTTGCCAACCTTGCTTCTTATTCAATTAAGAGATTGTTTCTACATCCTAATCTACCGCTCGTCGTTAACAGGTTGTTTTAGACAGTCTATTTATTGTCAGTGTTGAGTGAGTGAGTGACCTTGTTGACCTCGTCGTCTGCTTCGGTTGGCTTTCACCTTCGCGACAAGACTCGTCTCGCCAGTGACTCACCAGTGACTCGACTGTTAATCACCTTCGCTCCAGCCTTTTGTCTCGACCCGATTTGACTTGTCTCGCCATATCATATTGTGAATATTTACAGCTTAATTTCAGAGTAACTGATAAATGTTTGGATTCAATTCTAGAATGCACGAGAACATTTTTTGCAGTGGTTGAATATTTACAGATGCTATGAAATAGTCGATAACACTGCATCCAATTTCTAAAATATATGTTAAACTCCCATAATTTATCACCTGGGGTTCTTCCATTACATATATACAAGTTGTGCAAACAGGAGTGCAGGAGTTTCTGTGGTATATGTGGACACTCTATTCCTTCGGAAACACTGCTCTATCCACACCTGGATCATCAACTGACTCAGGGGGTTGTTGCCACATCCAACACGTGCATTCAAGCCCCCGCATATTATTGTCTCAAAGCTGTGGTCGGTGTTGTGTGTTACCCACTGGTCAAGTTCTTCTTTTCGGGAAACCCGTTCTTCTGATTTATAAAAGGTAGAGCCAGAGGGAGGAACATACAAGCCTAGTAGGAGAACATCTTTATCCCCTTCTATAAGGGATTTATTTATTTTAATGCCAACAATATTTTCGATATTCACGTTTATATGTTGGCAGTGTTTAGCTATTGACGTGAGTATTAACATGTTAACACGGCCTGATACTCTACCAGCATTGGCTAGTCTATGAGCTTTTGGAGCATAAACATTGTAAGCAGAAAGTTGGGGGATGTCGACAATTTTGTCAAGGAACGTCTCTAATAAACATACAATGTTGAATTTCATAAGAAATTGAAGAAATTCAGAATCGTTTATTTTAGACAATAATCCATCTACGTTCCAAATAAGTATTGAGAGGTGATTAATATTATATGAATGAATATCATCAACTGTAGTGCTTGAAGTGTCTGTAGATGCCCGACCTCTTCCCTAGAAGTCATCCATAGCGTGTGCTGAGTAGGTATCACGTGATTACGCAGATCCGGCGTCTGAGGGTGTGTCCTGCCGAGGGCTGCCTGTCGATGGAGCAGGTTTGCGGGGGGTGCCCACGGAGCTCTGGGACGTATGGTCCTTCTAGTGTTGCTGTTCTAAAGACTGGCAGTAGTGGGCTTAGTGTTGAGGCTCCCATTCTCAATATATCCGATTAAGCATGTCTTTCTCAAATCTGCCAGTTTTTCTCTGTGAAGCTTTCGTCAGATCATTTGCAATGCCTATATTTGAGATCCTGAACTGTTCACGAAGTCTCAATGCCTCGATCAGGGGACGTGGTTTTGTTTGATGGTCTCTCTTACTCCCTATGCGATGCGCCCGTACAATCTCACTGCCCTACAAGGTTTTTGTTGTAACATGCCTTGCAAGTAATTTGATAGTTGTGTTTTTACAGTTGTCGAAATAATCATGTTCACTTTCGCTTACGCCAAAAAGACGACATTGTCTCACCGACTAAAAGACTCTAGTTTATCTATTTCATCGTCATGCGACGCTAGCTTATCCTCGATGCTTTCATGTTTCAAGCTAAGCGCGTCTACATCAATGCATGTTCATGGTGTTATGTTCTTGTGACATTTTATCGATACCTTTTCTGATATCCGTACCAGAATGATCTAGAGAATCACATTTGTCTGATAGTTCCCTCAGTTGAGATTTGACTGATGATATCTCAGTAACCATGAGCTGTTTGAACTCTTTTATCTCAATTACAATGTCACACCTGACAGAGTTTAGATCAAATATGAACTGTATTTGTTAAGTTATGGTGTGCAAGGTTATGTTTTAAATGTATACATTCAGAATACCCAATACTCTCTTGCCTCGATCGTCAGTTCCATGTTTAAGTGAACCGAAATAATGGTGTCAACACGATCGGCAAGGTCAACCCAAGGTCCTGTGAACTGTCGTTCAATGAATAATATATATATATATATATATATATATATATATATATATATATATATATATATAATTAATTAAACGTGCCTAGTGGGCATATCCGTGTTCCTGCGACCCACGTACAGAGCACCTGCTGAACGTAGTGGGCACCTCGTCAAGTGTCCACAAGACACGTTGGCTCAAATGACAGGTTTCATCGTGAAACGTGTGAAAACAATTTTTTAACAATATTGTCATTATGGCCATTTGGAAAAATTTCACACACAATTTATGTAGTAAAAGAAGCGTCTTTCAAGACCTTTCGCTCAGTTTGTGATAGTTAATCTATGTTGCATGTGCACCCTACTGAGAGAGCTGGCCAACTGACGGGTTCATTATTGTTCTATTACATCATGCTTAACTTCATGGGTACGGCTGTTAATCTCACATTTTTGTAGGAGTTAAGTGGCCAAGGCGATGTGTACTAACTGTCTACCGGCTCAAATCCACTGTATAGAGTCCCATTTTATATATAAGTGCCAAGTCGGATGGTGAAATGACCTGTTGACTTATGTGAACTATTCATTCAGCTATTAAAATGCGTGTTTACTTTAAATGTGACATCTGCATGTTTAAATACCAATTTATATTGTAATATATATTAAATGTCAATGATTATTTAGAAAGTGTACACCCCTCCCCCTCCACCACAAGATAATCACAATAAGTTCATGTGAAACCGGTCATGTTTACCTTTATGTATTTTATATCATTACTTACTTGCTGCAGAAAATCAGATATTCTAAACATATTGCACACACATCTTCTCCCAAAGTCAAGACGAAGTACGACATTTTGATTAATATAGATGAACATTTATGTAACTGATACAAAGAAAATTATTGATATAAATATGCCTATACTGTCGCTCATGAACCTTCAGTATTAAACTTAACATGTAATGAAATATTTCAAGTTCCATGTCTAGGCTACTCTCTGAATACAACACATAGGCAATCAATCGTCAGAGGCAAATTGGTACAGAATCAAATCGCCTGTATACAGTCCCATTTTATAAATATAAGTGCCCATTAGGATGGTGAAATGACCTATTGACGTATGTGAACTATTTGTTCAGCTGTTAAAATGCGTGTTTGCTTTAAGTTTGAAATGTGTATGTTTAAATACCAATTTATATTGTAATACATAGTAAATGTCAATGATTATTTAGGAATTGTACACACCTCTCCCTCCACCACAAGTTTATCATATTCAGTTCATGTGAAAACTGACATATTTACCTTTATGTATTATATATCATTACTTACTTGTTGCCGAAGTTCATATGTTCTAAAAAATATTGCTCACACATCTTCTTGGTACAGAATCAAATCGCCTGTATACAGTCCCATTTTATATATAAGTGCCCAGTAGGATGGTGAAATGACCTATTGACTTATGTGAACTGTTCATTCAGCTATTAAAATGCGTGAAATTTGCATGTTTAAATCCAAATTCACATTGTACTACATAGTAAATGCACAATGCATGATTATGTATTATTTATTTATTTATCCAGCACAAACTAATCATAGTAAATCATATTAATTTGAAAACGGCCATGTTTACTTGTATTCATTATATATCATTATTTACTTGTTCGCGAAGTTCAGATATTCTAAGATTATCTCACAGACTTCTTCTCTTCAAGGTATAAGAAGAACGAAATCTTGATGTACATATATGTACATCTATGTAATTGAAACCCATAAATTCATTGATATACACATACCTATACCGTTAGCTATACAAAACCCTTAACCTTGAAGTCGTATGTCTAGTGTACTCTGTTAAAACAAGCATCCAATATTTAACGGTAAATATGTACAGTATGAAGTCCACTGTATGAACATTAACATGTACATGTTACTATGAAAATGGTTATTTGTTGAATGATTGAAAAGCGCATCCGTTAATCCCTAAACACATGCATAACAACTGCTGATGATTATTTAGCAAATATTCACTTGTTGAGATGGACTTCTTCAACTTGATTGAGGTGCTGTCGCACTTTATTTATTGTATACATTATCTATCATATCGATTTGGGTTTTGAATTCGTTATATGTTTCTTGTTTTGAAGGGAAAAACTGGTGAGATAACACTTTTCAGAAGCATAATGTAGTTTAATTACTGTACAAAAAGGTTGTTTTTAAAAATCTTATCAGCTTCGGAGATTGTGTCAATGTCAAACATAGTCACAAGTCATTGTTTGTTTTAAAATATTTAAACTTATTTGAACGCTGCTCTACTAAATTCTCTCGTACACTGGTGGATATACAGACATAAGCAAAAAAACACCAAATACAATACACAAAAAGCAAGATTACAGTCATGGTAAAATGCAGACATGATAGATATATTTGTATTTAGGTCCTATTATGGTAAACCAATAAGCTGACATCACGCTATATATCTACATCAATGCTTATTGTTTGATTACTGCATGGTGTTACGATATATCACGTTTAGTTACTTAAATATGTATTTTAAAATTGCATGTGGTCAATTATAAGTTTAAACATAAATCAAGTATTCATATATCAACTTTTAATAAGATTGCGAAATTAATTAAAGTTATAAATAAAACAAATATATGTACATGTATATTAGGAGAACAACAGAAAATGACCCCTGATAATGTGTTATATATCAGTCAGGGACACGTCGGCTTTCCGTCCTTGATTTTCGACGGCATGCCGTCTTAAACACTATAAGATAGCTTAACCATTCATTCAAACATATAGAAAACACAGGATCGGACAGAGCTAAATATTTTGGAAACAATAAATGCCCACTTCCTTCTGACGATCTGAACTATAAAAAGATAGGTAATCTATTTCAGACCAGAGAACATGACAAAAACATTGAAAAGCAGAGTGAGGAGTGGTAGTGATTCTATCGAAATATCTAATATATGTGCCAAGGATTTAACTCAAAGAGTGCATACTCAAAGATAAGATATTATAGCATACGGATATGCAATGTATATCATTTCTTTTATTAAGAGAATCATTTCTTTTAGTAAATGGGGATATTTTGGCATATGCTGTGATATCAGACGGCATGCCGTCTAATAAAAACTTTAGGAGGGCATGCCATCTTTAAATAATTTGGACGGCATGCCGTCTTTATTGTCAGAAGGGAGACATAATTATTTGAAATTTAAATATAAAAGATGGCATGCCGTCTGAAAAATATTGTCTTACAAAAATGGCATGCCATCTTAAACATATTGTCTTATAAAGACGACATGCCGTCTAAAACATATTGTCTTTTAAAGACGGCATGCTGTGTAATATATATTGTCTTATGAATACGGTATGCTGTCTAATATCTTTTGTCTTAGAAAGACGGCATGCCGTCGAAAGAAAGCTCTGTGACATTGCATAGTTTCCGGCGGTCGTCCATCCTTCCGTCTTTCAGCTTTAAGTTTTTTTACTTCTTAAGAAACACTGAAATCTGAAATATTTCGTTTAGACTCTTTGGCCATTGGAAATATAAATTGTAGATTTGTTGATTCTGTGACCCCAAGCAAGGACCACAGGTATAATAATCATCATAAGTCGTCTTTTTCGTCGACAGCTTGACATATGGGGACTATAAGTTGTAGATCTGGTGTTGCCCCCTAAATAAGTGTACAGCCGTCTTGGCAAATATGGCCGGCGTTTAGTTATAAATTGTCGATTTGGAAAATGTAAGTTTTCAACCTCATATATTTTTTATTTAAGGTCTGATCAGTTATAGAACCAAGTATGTTTGGACAGTACGTCAGCAAACAGCTAGATTTTCGTTTTACAAGTTTTGATGATATTTTAGTTTTGGTAATTGTAAACTATATAAACATTGTTTATATGGTGTGGTGAACCAAGTTCTCCACAATCGAATATATAGAGGATATCTGTCTTTTCTTGACTAATACCATGTTTATCTCATCGAGTGAGGTAGAAAGGTTATATTGTCACGAGTGGCGCAGCCACGAGTGAAAATATTTAACTTTTCTACCTCACGAGATGAGATAAACATGGTATTTGTCAAGAATTGACGGATATTCTATTTATTATATGATATTATCCATGAAATTACGTCCGAAAAGAGTCGTTTTCACGCCGAGCGGCCGCTAGGAACATCCCGTCACCACAGTAACACCGTGACGTCATAAGCCAAATCGCCGCGCGAGACCATTGTTTTATGACGTCAAATTATATCAGTCACCGTTCGCAGTGAAAATATAAGTTATTTTCACTGTAGCGTGATAGACAGTTTATTTCACTGATAAATCCCAGTATTTCACTGCTCATCATATAATAAATAGAGATTCATATTCAAGTGGGGATGTCATAATGTTTGTACATCTTTTTCAGAGGAAAAGTAAGGGAAACATAATTTTACTGGCACTAGTGTTGTAAAACAACATGAATGACATCCCTGAGAGTGGGTAAATGTCTTTAATTATATATGTTAATTATCTATACCACTGAAGGCCTTCATTACAAAAAATCATCAATGATCAATGGTGAATTTTGTTCGTGTCTACACATATGGAAACATCTCTTACACTGTTGCTATTGAATATCAAAACGCTAATGATGCAGGCTATTTTGAAACAACATAATTTAAACTCAGAAAGATCACTATTGTTATGTAATAACTTGATTTCCACAGACAAAAATGTTAATATTTCGATATAAACATTTTAATGCTGTCACCATCTTCCTCATTTGACATCAAATTTTTGTATAAGACGGCAGATGAATTGGCACTTTCACACTGATCACAAATACGTTCGGGGAAATGTGGAATCGAACCGGCAATCTGATGGTTTCTGGGCGAGTGAACTAACACTGCAACCAGATGACATGAGAAGGACATTTCTAAGCAATTGAAAAGAGTATTAGATTTTATTTCATCACAACGGTTATAAGTTTGCATAGTAGTTTTATTTTTGTAACTTTAAAGGAACTGTTGCACGCTGTTCTTACTAAAATACATTGCTCTGACGAAAAGAAACATAAGTGTTACCAATGGCGAAATAAGACCCCTGAAACAATAAAATAATCTTAAAACGAATGTTTCCTTGCGAGCGATCATTTTAAGGTGTTCACACTAAACATTCGAAAGTAGTTCAAGCGTTCAGACTGATTTAGCTATTTCTGTAAAAGCCATTGATTATGTTAAAAGACATTTCTAAAAACCAATCGTATTGAAATATATACTCTTAATTTTTCTTAGAGCACAGTCAAATGCTTTCGTCAAATCATATGAGTGTATTGTGGTCACGTGGAGTACATTTATATCCAGATTGATGTACGGTTGTCTGGTTGCGTTCGGGTATCATGCTCATAAACTGGTTCACAGACTTTCATAAAAACATCAAACAATGTCAACTGATTGTTTTATTTATGGAGATAACACACAATTAAACACGTATTACATTGACAAAAGACCTGCTGTGTTCCCTTTCCGAAAGGAAATAGTCGCTTTCGTTGATGGGGGTCTTCTATATTAAGGAGCTTGATATTCCTAAAAGAAATTCCAAATTTCAAAATTTCAAAATTTGCCTCCACCTTTCGACCCTGGCATCAAAATTATCCTTTTTGGAAATGTTCAATCTTTATTAACGGTCCTTGTGACCCGAGTGGGAGAACAGCTCCGCTGAAAACCGCTTGTTAAATCTCCGTATTCATCATCATCATCCTAAAGAAGAAGAATAACAGCATGTAAATAAAGCAAGTAATGTGAGGTCAATTGGGATTTTTCAAGTGTATTTCATTTATATCATGAGTGAGTGAAACAATGACAAGCATCAAACCATGTTACCAATGTTTTATATATTTTCAACCACGATATTAAAGATAATATCAACAGTTATATAGAACGACATAAAAATGGGAAATAAGAAAAGGTGATATAAAATTACCTTCTTGGAGTGTTAGAGGATGGAGACTGCATTGTCGTCTCACTGAAACTCCTGTATCGTCACACAGCGTCAGAGCGATGTCCAGTACGATGTTACATTCTTTCCTACAGACAGTTCGAGTTCCTTTGCTGCAGTAACCTGAAATAATTTATATGCAATATAGACGGGATGCACACTAGCATATGCAACAATAGATATAACAACTCGCATATTGATAAATACAGCTCAACAAACAACTTAACGTGTTGGTAAAAAATTTAAATACAAAAAAACAATAACTGTTATTAAATAAACCAATTTAATGAAAATTAGTTTGAATTTTACAATTACAGAGTTTGAAAAGTAAGGAGTAAAAAAGTAAAGTTACCTTTCCTGAATGAATAGTGTACTTGTCCTTGGACTGTCCATGATGAAGCCATTGTGTGAACTGATTCATTCCCACAAACCACTCAGTCTTTATAGGCAATGAAATGTATTACTGCTCAATGTTGCTGAATAAAAACGTGCTTAAATCATACATGTGCGTGATTCAAGCACGACGCTTATGCTGTAGCACGACTCGTACGCTTTATATAAAATGTACGCCTCATGCACCTCGGAAAGTTTCAGAATTTCAGTGCTCGCAGTGCCGAAGATGACGTCAATGTCCCTAACATTTGCATAGGAAAATGAGAGATGTCAATGTTTTGCATGTTGTGTTCGAGAGAATGTTTCCCAAATTTGTTGACAAAATATTTGAAATAAATTTATTTTAAGACATTTTCTTGACGACTCAAGCATTTGACTGTGCTCTAAGATAGATAGAGGACGAGTAGCAGTACATTATCGGGATATAAATGTACGGGTTTGAGAGGGTAAGGCTCGGCTGACGCCTCGCCCAACCCTCTCAAACCCGTACATTTATATCCCGATAATGTACTGCTACTCGTCCTCTATCTATTACGTACATTTAGTTTTTCGACCAAAAATATGCAGAGAATTCGCACTTAAATAATAAAGATGTTTCAAGTCTACATATAGATCATCTCTATTAGTTTCAAGCGCAAAACATTGTGGTTTACTCCCACAATGTAAACAAACAAATAAAAGAGACCGTTTGAGATTACTCCACAAAATATAAAAATACAGTTTTTGGCGTTTATTTGTTTATTTACCATGCATTTCTTTCAATTATGTAGTTTCTACAGATATTAAAATAAATGCATTACCCAACAAGGCACGTTGCTTGAATTGTATAATCAATGATAATATATACATACTATATCTGTCAAAGTAATTTTTATCACTAAAACTATTTTTGACAACATAACATGTGTTATTCCAAATGAACTATTTTCGAATTATTAAATATAAAGCCGATGTTAAACAGAATATGCTTACTTAAGGTGTTTTCTGTGAAAACAGAAAAATAAGATATCATCGCCTTATCGCACAAGATAACCTTATGTTATGTTCTCACGTCTACTATCTCTAAATGACCCCAAAAACCGTTATCATCAACGTCGCAAGCAAGCCATACTCATACAGCGTGCATCATGTAAACTTTGCTTGACTAATTGCCTTCTGTCACTAAATTTTTCCATAAATACTATATTATTATATCCATTCTCTTTCTTATTGCAATGGATTTACTAGAATATGTGTTACATAGGGTTAACGAAGTATATATGTGATGAGTCTTGGGATAATTAACAAACTCCTCAACTTCAACTTGTTTATCAACGCTTGTCTGACAGTGATTTAATGTCACTACCTTACACTCATCAAGATTTTGCCATATCGCCAATTTTTTAGTAGGAAAGTGTCTGGAAACAAGTCCCATTGCAAACGAGGAAATTTGCTATACATAAAGTAAAACAAAAATACATAAAAGTTCACACTGTAAAACATTTGGACATGTCGTCATTGGCATTTTCCAATGGGAGTTTTATTGTCCTTTTATCTTTTTACAATAGGGCTGCTCGATTTGTCCGCCGGCAAGAGAACCGGCGTGTGCCGGTTGCCGGTTTCAGCGGCACGCCTGCTTCATTTGACCGGCAAAGCTTGCCGTTTTGCCGGCGGCGTACGCCAAATGCGCCGCTTTCAGGTGACCGGCAAATTTCAAGGGTGATGAACGGAAAATTATAATTCGTGTGATGATAGGAAAAAACATTTCCATTACTTAGTTTTTATAAAAGAAATATCAAAAAGGACTAATTAATTGTAAATTCCTACTTTACGAAACTCGTAAGTTTTGTTTTCTTTTGTTTTTTTTCAAACTGTTATTTTATTTCTATGATATGATTAAATGCTAAATATAACATAACATAACATAACATAACATAATAAATATTTCCGATATTCATGAAATCATAAGCATTCATTTCTATCAACTCTTAAATTTTACAATAACGATAACTATTAGTAATATAATAACGATAATATTAGTTTCTGATAATAACGATAATATTAGTTTCTGTGTTAGTCTACTCTTACACGTGCAGAAGCATCTGAATTTTTGTATATATTTTTTTATAAATACAGATCTAGATTTTTTTCATGAATTATAATAATTTTAAGATATTTACATAGCCTAATTTTGTTGTTGTTGTAAAACCTGTTTTCTTAATTTGTACTTATATCAGTCCTTGTGTTCATAGAATTTAATAATTATTTAAAACCCACATACCACATGGTAAACATAATATAAAAAGCGGAGTGTAGATTATGTATTTATATACATATTATGTATTTATATACATTGAGAAAACAATTGCACGTCAGCACAGATCTAGATCTACAGCTTATAATTTTATTCTGTCATTTTTTTTCGCGGACGTCTTCTCATGATGCTTTTGAGAGTTGTATCCCCTTACATGTTTACGTTGGTAAAGACGTTGGTGAACGCCTCCATTTTTCTTGTGGAAAGTTAGGATGTGTTGAATCTGTTGATAATGTGAAAGTCACTTATATAAAAAAAGGTAAGTACAGTCCGATTGAAGCCAAATTTGTTGAATAGGTGTATGTTACTTTTAGTGTCAATGTATTAGTGTATATGACTGAAAAAGAGTCAGAAAAGTGCGGCATGTTTTTGTGTATGTAAGGAACATTTACGATATCATTATCGGTAGCCTTCTGTAGCCTACATATAATTGCATCTCCAATGAATTAATCAACAGAGTTTCTTGTAGTTTGGTGTGGAAATAGATCTAGATATGTTTCAATCAAAACAAGTGTGAAATACACAACCACATCTACAATATTATATTCACATTTATCATGTTTGTGAGGAATCAACTTGGCTACAGCCTCATAATTTATGTTTATGTTCCGTTTTATATATAGGAAATGACAGTAATTTCATCAACATATATACATAGTTGTGATAACATTTAACATGGCGATCTATGGGGACCGTTTTTATGAATGTACACACGAAGGTAAATCGGATTACATTTTTTAAATTGTCGTCAAAAAATTTAATTGAAATTATGTATTTTAAGCTAAGATTTTTTCCAATCAAGATTGAAAATTTGACATTGATCCAAACCAGAATTTATTTCATGAAAATTATTTATCCAAGACTAAATTCACATGCAAGTCTATGGAAATAACGTCACCGTAAACGGTTGAGTTTTAGATCTATTTCATGAGAAATGAAGACATGGAACACACACATTGAGCTTGAACCTTGGATAGAATACGAAATCGATACGACACATTTTATAACGCTATAAATAATATAATAAAACATCTTATTAGACTGAGGTTGTAGATCCATTATTTATTGTGTTTTGTATATATGGTTTATAATAGCACTGTGTTTTAAAATCATGTCATAATACACTTCGAAATAATTGTTTCCTTTTAAAACATTAATTTAATATCACAAGAGATTTTAATTGTGGATCCAACAAACAAAATGTATTATTTTAAGAATTGAAGCGACGGCGACGACGGACGCCGCCATGTTTGTTTACGCCGGGTCACTTCATTTGCATAGTTACCGGTCACGTGACCGGGCTACGCCGCCGGCAAACCGGCAAGGCAAATCCGTAACAAAACGAGCAGCCCTAATGACACCGAATGACGTCACGACATTACCAAATGAACCAACTACTCTCTCTCACTCTCACTCTCACTTGAGCATACCCTAATTGAAGTCACACGTCAGGAAAACAAATTAAATATAAAATCATATTCAACCTAAGTTTCCGAGACCGTAATTACTGTACTAAACTTGCAAGGCGAAGCAGCATGTAGTAATCGGCGGCTGCACTGCCGTGACGTCATTGCTTTGTGACGTCATTAACCATGACGTCATTTTGTGACGTAATTACACTCCTATCTTGCATTACAACAGTGCGATTGTTAGTTCACGTTTTCACTCATTTTCTTTCATTCCTCAACATAGTTTACAATATAAACGAGTTGTACCACGTCAGTAAACCGTTTTGGCAATAAAATTCAAAAGTTACTTTAGAATAGTTCTAAAAAATAGAGCAAGTTGCAAACTATTTAGATGTGCGCGTCTTGAAGGCATGAACTTGTTTATGAATGGCGCATGTCTACAATTTGTATTTTACAGTCTTATCAAAGATCGTGAATTTTGGTCTTGTTTTTCGATTTTTTTTTCAGAAAATGATCTTGGGTAAGAAAAAGAATAACCAACTCGGTGCTCGGAATCATGAATTATCTGTCCCTCGTGAATTATTATATCAAACTCCTCGCTAAAGCTCGGAATTTATCACAATAATTAACTCGCAACTCGTTGATTATTCTTATATACCACCATCCCGAGGTATGTAAAGGATATATCACTATCCCGAGGTATGTAAAGGATTAAACTTCTTCCTGAGGTATGTTAAGGATATACAACTCTCCCGAGGTATGTAAAGGATATACCACTATCCCGATGTAAATAAAGGATATACCACTCTCCCGAGGTACGTAAAGGATATACCACTATCCCGAGGTATGAAAAGGATATACCACTCTCCCGAGGTATGTAAAGGATATACCACTCTCCCGAGGTACGTAAAGGATATACCACTATCACGATGTATGTAAAGGATATACCACTCTCCCGAGGTATGTAAAGGATATACCACTATCCCGAGGTATGTAAAGGATATACCACTCTCCCGAGGTAGGTAAAGGATATACCACTATCCCGATGTATGTAAAGGATATACCACTCTCCCGAGGTATGTTAAGGATATAACTCACTCCCGAGGTATGTTAAGAATATACCACTATCGCGATGTATGTAAATAATATAACGCTTTCCCGAGCTTCTCCCAACCCAAACTGTTTACATTTTCAACAAAACACTCGCGATATTATTACGTGGTTAATGAGCTTTGGCAAGAACAGTATTATTACAACTTATACAAATAATGAACAGCTGCTAAACAAAAGTTTGTTTAACAATGCAAGATGTCCTACGTAAAATCATCATTTTTCGAAAAATTCAATTTGGCAATATTTCTTAATAGAACATATTATGGATAATAATTTTGGACAAGATGTAGAGAAGTCATTTTTACACTACATATACAAGGGACAGATATGTATCATGCCAGAAACAATTTGGCGTACAACAAAAGAGACAAGGGGTCAACATTGAACATTTAGATTTCATTGCTTCTGTAATAAAATATTAATTAAACATAATGTCGGTAAAATTTCGACAGTAATAGAAAATATTTGATGAAAGGAATTATGTTTTTTTCCTAAATGATTAAAAAATGACAATTTTATAAAACAATGTACATTTTTGAGTTTGGGATTTTTAGACCCCAGTGTAATATAAATCCTTGCCATATTTGCTCCTGTAGAGATATTAGCATAATCTTTAAGTATATGATACATAAATTATTTTTCTACGTCTAAACAAAGATTCATACATTTTGCGGGCATATTTAAGGAATATATCAAACTTAAATGAACACAGAATTACACGATATTTGCACTGAGTTTGGGGAACAGTTAAACAAACTTTTGTTAAGCAGCTGTATATCAAGGGTAATCTTTTCATTAAGGGAACGATCTCCTCTTCCCAATATTCTGTCTGATCAAGTTTGTGTAATTTGAGTTTTGAGTTTCCTCAAGAAGTTGTCAATAACCAATTTAGTATAGACCATCATGACATGAAGCAGCGCTTTGAGAACACATATGTTATTGGAATGATAAGTAAAGGAAGTTGTTTCATGTGCTTATTACTTCAATCATGACCTTTAAATAGAGTGAGCCTGGCGGGTACAATGTCTTTGTTACATCCAGGTTTAGTACAGCAGTAGGAACAGGATAGTTGGTAGTTGTAGATGTTTGTAGGTTTAAAGTCGACACAGTTGCTCTTGTCTGACGTCTCATGCCACCATCTTCTGTTGCATTCACCCGCACTGGCACAGCTTGATTAAGGAATAAAAAGAATGTTTATTAAGTCATACATTTTGAATGTAATTTTTTTCACAGAGGCTAGTAAATGATTTCGCAAATTGTTATTTGTACGGATTGAATAGGTGAGGTGAGGTGAGGTCATTTGGGATTAAATAGTTATTTTCAGATATCCTAAGAATATATTGGAACCAAAATATGTTTGTATCAATGGTGTATATTGATAATGGTTTAAAGATGATGTATCATATGTGATCCTTTTTAACGATCCATCATTCTTCAACTAACCTCTTTGTCACAGATTTCGACCCTTTGCTGTCATTATCAACGTAGTTGAGACAATACGGTTGTTCACTAGGACATGTTATAACAGGATCATTTCCAGGAATAATACCACAGAGAGAACCAGAGCAAACTTCACAACTTAGAGGTTTAACAACTGTTGTAGATGCAACACTGGTGGAGGCAAACGTAGGGTTACTGGTAATGGTAACAGAAGTAGGCACAGTATTAGACACAGTAGTAGGATTAGAATTCCTTAATGTAGTAGTTAACTCTGTAGTTGCAGTAGCTGTAGTGACATGTTGTGTTGTAGTTGCAGCAGAGGTTTTCGTTTTAGTAGTAGTAATTGTCATTGTAGTAGCGGTCGTTGTAGGCACATCTGAAAGAGGATAAATGTGAATATTTCAAGAAAGTAACTGTGTGGATAATTATCCGTTTGCATGGGCGGACATAGATGCCATAAGGACGAGATAAAATCGGTAATGGTGAACATTTTCTTTTTCATTTAAATGTGTTTATATCAGCAATTTTAACAGATCAAACCTTCATGTTGTCATGCAAATAAAAAAGTGTTTTAAAGAGCTTTTCAAACTCGGCAATAACTAACCAACATAGCTATCAAATGTATACCATTTTCTTTTTGCAAACATGTTATGTCACAGTGCAGAATTATTAAGTCAATCATGGCGGAGCAAATTAGAAATTGCTCAATTCTTAGATATTGTTAATACATAGAGCATTGATTTTTATTAATAATTTACATATGACATGAAATTGTTAATGATAATAAAATATAATGTGATATGAATTTCAGGCCTGCCATAGAAAAAATCGAATTGCAACGGAAAAATTTAAATGCACACATAAAGACACGAATCTGCATCGTAAATAAGTGATACGGAATGAAAACAAGCGAATCTGCACACAAATAAGACGATCAGCGTTTATAGATACATAAAGACGCGAAATGAAAGACGCAAAGCGCAACACTGTGACTGCCGAACTGCCAAACATTTGCCAAACTGTGTAACAGTAGATTCTACGCACGGTTAAAGAGGGTTTGCTGTGCAAATATATATGAATAATTTTGATATTTTTTAAACATGTGTGACAAATGACAAACAAATATGGTTGTTAAGATAAGTTCGTTGTCAGACTGCACCTCAGGTCAGATGGAATTTTGTAACCCACATAGTTGTCCTTCTAGACCCCGCCTGCGGCTCGGTAAGAATATGATATATTTTCAAAATATTTGAGCTGCATTTTTCATTACGCACATTACAAAAATATTCTTAAATATCTGTTAAAGCATTGTTGTTTTGTAGTTACAAGTAGATGAATTATGTCTGACTTACTTGACTTGACTTGACATATTTCTGAAATGAATTCTTACCTGTTGTTGTAGGTTGTATCTTCAGATCGCATGTTGCTGGGGTTGACCATGAAGCATCAGAAGAGCATGTTATACTTGTATTCGAGTTGCTTGGTCTGTATCCAGGGGAACAGGTTAGCCTGCAGGTGGAGCCCATACTGTGAGTCACGGTTGTGCAATTGAAGGATCCATTTGCTATATTAGGTGTTTTTTGGCAGCGAATTTCTGAAGATGTTTAAATAGTGTTTGTAATGTTTATGTAATTTTTCACTTTGAAATTTACACATACTATCCAACATTGAATGGTTGGGCATCACTCTAATGGGATTGCAACTTCATTTTATATACGTTTGAACATTTTAAATAGTGCATTCATGTGTGAATCTGTTGCCGCTCGTAAAATTTACAAATCTGGACATCACTTTCGGTTATTATACTATGTGTTTCTGGATCATTATCTAAATCAATCGGTCACCATTATAACCTCACACCCTGGCATGATAAGCCCTTTATATGTCCTCGTATAACACATACCAGCGCAAGTGGTTGAGGTTGACCAGGTAGAAGCCTTAGTGCATCTGATAGGCGACAAGTGGGGCCTTATTAGTCTGTATCCTGGTGAACAAGTTAGACTGCAATTCGAGCTGATGTTGTAAGATTTTGAGGAGCACGTGAAAGAACCATGCTCAACTGTTGGTGGCGGGCTGCATAGGCTTTCTAGGGACAAGATAATCGTAAATAACTAGTTGTTTCTCTCATATAAATTAACATATTCTTTAACCTACAACTTTGAACATTGAAAAAGTATGAAACCATAATTGCAGATTTTGAAACAGTTCCTGCAAGTATAAAAAAGAAAACATAACCATCTCTACATTTATTCGAAAATGAAATAAAATGCCTTCTAGTTCTTTAATTCTGTTTTTAAAAATAGATGAGCAATAATAACAATGGTCATGTCTGTGAATTTAGGTCCGATTGACCTAGAAGAATCTTCTGAACAGGTGATGGTTGGGTCTTTGGTTTCAGGGGTGTTCAATATCAAGAAAAAACAATACTCTCAATTCCACAAGTTCTTTTTTAATAATTTAATGACAATAACATACACGTTGCATGACAGAAACTTAAAATCCGGTATGGAATTAAACTTGAAACGTACCTTCACATGTTGCAGAAGGTGACCACGTTGAAGATGGAGAACACGTTATGGTCCTACTTGAATTGCTTGGTCTGTATCCTTGAGAACAGGTCAGCCTGCAGGTGGAACCCATTGTGTGAGTGGAGGAGTTGCAGTGGAAATATCCATGTGCTATGTTAGGTCTGCTGCAGCGGATTTCTGAAATAGGAGAAATACACAGAGCTATGAGGAAATCCGTTAATGAAGCCTTTGAGGGACATAGTTGGTTGAATAGACCTGTCCAGTTAAAAACAATTGCAAGCAAAGAAGAATAGATGTATCTAAGGGGCAGCATATATATTAATTGCTGCTTTGCTATTCGAAACAGAAACGTCGAATTTGTCACTAGTTTAATTTCTGTTTGGTGGTGCAATGTTTAATTGCATAGTGGTTTCAAGTGTATGTCCCTTAAATCACAGTTGATATTATCAATTCATGGGGAAAGACTGCAACACCATCCAATTGAGTTTATATACTGATATACAGGCTCAAGTAGAATTAATACGCTTACTGTGTCAGGTAGATGTCTAAAATTTCTTAAATGTACTGCTTCACGGATAGACTTCGGTTTATTTAATAGTTCAATGTTCATATTGCATTCTAAAAGTGTTTAACATATATTTATATTAGGTAACATAAATGATGAACTCTTTTTGGACCCAACCTATCGTCGTTTTAGGTGGGGTCAAAAATATGTTCAAAACAATAACCAGTTAGTGGGAAGTTTCTTTTGAACGTCAGTAAACAATACATACAAGTAAATCTTTCAATATCAGGTATGGATATTATGGACATTGAAGAAGGAAGTGATACTCATCTTCAATACAACCTAACACACAAAATGTTCATATGTTATCAAACAGTACAATGCCAAATCATCTGTGCGCATTGAAACCTGTGACATCATTGTGGTTGTGTATTGAGGGGAAACCTGTGACCATCGGCTGCAACTAGCAATCATAGGCGCTCAAAATCCGTTTAGCATTGTGTCCAAAATTTACTTCCTGTAGAACAGTTTTCTACAGTAGAAAAAGTTTACGGGGCCTTGATGGGATTCAAACCCCTTACCCGTATCCATCGTTACTATTGACAACAATGTCTACATGAAGATAGTAGACACTGCTCCCCGGAGTCCTGGCAGCCCTAGCTGTCAAACATATGTAACACACACACAGCGAGCGTTATAATATTTGATGGGGAATTGAAGACATAAAACTCATACCGGCACTCGTCGTTGGAGTCGACCAGGTTGAAGCGGAAGTGCATCTGATAGTCGACAGGTGGGGTCTAATCAGTCTGTATCCTGATGAACAACTTAGGCTGCAGCTGGAACCCATGTGAAGGGTTTTTGTGGACCAGTTGAAAGAACCATGACTTACTGTTGGTGGCGTGCTACATAGAATTTCTGGGGGACGGATGATAGTGAATATCATGTTGACTATCTAGAATGTTAATAACGGTACCATTTTCTGTGCTGAGAATATTAGGTTGTTATATATAGTATGAGGATATAACATAAACATCCCTAGAAACAGGTTTATCTTAGTCAGACAATATTTTGATAGACATATTAAATTGTTGATTAAGTATTGGTTTCTATACCAATTACACGGGCACGTAAATATTGCCTTTGAGGAAAACTTAATAACGTGTTAGTACACTGAAGTACAAAAGAAAGTTTGCACATCAGTTTGTTTTATCAATTTCAATTGTCAATCTTATGTTTCGATGTCGTACCCTATAACTAAAAGGTACAGGCATTTTGTCATCCGCGAAGGAATATTTCTAAGTGCTTATTAATTATTTGGGATACAAATTAAAATGAAAATATTTAAATTATTGAATTTTGATAAAATAACTGTTCATCGACACGTAAGACAACTTCAATGTGAAAATCAATAAATGTGCTTCATTTATCACACATTTACAACATTATAAACATGGAAGGGGTGATGTTGGTGTAAATTTCATGTATTGCATTGACCTGCTTACATTAGATAATGATATTCTAAAAATAACCATTCACCAAAGTAATTTATTCAAACTACTGCTGAAGAAGTGTTATTGTATCGTGCCATAATCAAATCAAATGAACTTTATTTCTTTTTCAAATATTGAATTTATCGAAATCAACTGAGGTGTAAACTTTCTTTTGTTCTTCAGGTTATGTTACATCGAAACATTTTATTGAATTTAATAAGGAAGCTGACAATCTATAGTTCTTGGTGTTTCAATTATCGCTACAAACTACTAAAATGCCTCTTAAGGAAGTAGATATGGTATTTTTGACAAAATGTGAATGTAATGCGATATATTATCTTATGAGGTTACATGTATCTAAATATTAAATTACACATACAAAATAACGATTTATGCTCACTTTCTCATCACAGACATTACCAAGTCAAATCTTCCAATCACATGTCTGTTACAATCTCTGCGTCCCATATAAAACGAACACCAGGGGGAATTTTCGAAAAGGAATATATTTTTCCATCATCATTTCATGATATTATTAACTTTTCAAAAGGATGGGCATAACAAAGATGATCTTACTGAGAAACTTTCTCTTTCCAAAGAAGTGATTCCCTTTATTTCTCTATCATAACCTCTGCTATATATTGGCAATCTTTAACTCTTCTCGCATCCTCCCCTGAAGTTGAACATTTGCAACACTATGTTTGTCAACTCAAACATCATTCTACATATTTGACTAAATTCTATCTTGTAAACTATATATCAGCATCCAACAGATGGTGGAACACTAGTTATTTGAAAAAAATACGTAATATTCAGTTACAAACAAGTTCAGTGATTAAACCAAAAACTTCTGATGTAACCAATAAGGATTCTTTATCATATAACTAGCAATGAAATTTGTGATTATACGATGAAAATATAATCCATATTTGCACATATTCAATAAAAAGTCATATTTTCACTGCAGTGAAAATACAACTCATATTTTCACTGCAGTGACTGGCCGGAATTACTTTTGATGATTGTCTCCCTTTGTAAAGTGATTACCTCCCTTGCTTTTCATGTCCTACGGTGAACGCCAATGTTGTGATGTTTCAGTCAATGACTGTTGACCTTTTGTAGTTTTAAAATCATATTCAATGTTCCTTAACACTCTGAACATCATTTGTTGTTGATATGTTGCATAGTAGTTCTTTTACTCGTGAAAAACTTGGTGAGGTGAGAAGTATGTGACAGACAATAACGAACACCACTCGCTGTATGATGTGTATCACTTCGTGTTTGAAATAACGACAACACTTTGCGTTTTTCAATGTCTTAGGCATCTTCACTTGACTAGATGGTACCGTAAATAAACATTCACAAGAGATTTATTTTTGTAAAATATTTTCCTGTTTCAAATATCAACTTATTTCAGTCGAATTATTTTCTCACTGCATTTACCGTGAACGTATCATGGGGAGTTGTTAGGATTATGACAACCAAGACTGCTCTCAGCTTTTAATGTCACGTTTTAATTGTTTTATGCAGATTAAGTTATATAATAAATAGACTATCTCATTGTTTTTTCCGAATACCATTTCTATCTAATCGAGTGGAGTGAGAAAGTGATATTTTCACGAGTGGTGCAGCAGATAGACTCTATATATTTCTCGATATTTGATAGAGTTAATCAAGAAAGTCTGAAAGCGACTAACCTCTTTGGGAAGAGATTTACAGAAAAGATAAGAAAACATAATGATATTTTTCCATTGCAGCCACTCACAATTCCCGGACATTTTTATAACAGGATATAGGTGCATTGTAACAGAGCAAGCAAGATGTGACTTACATGTAAACTCAATGCAAATTCAACTCTCAATACACTGACAGTTGGAAGTAAACCAAATGAAATTAAAGAAGCTCACCTGATGTTCTACAGTGTGCACCTTGTAAACACAATACACACACAAGCAGACCAAATCGATAGCCTAGAAGCATTTTCAGTCACACCTGAGCAATTTTGGATCATTACGGGGAATGTAGATCTATGAAATACATAGAGATTATTACCCGAGGAAGTGTGTCATATGACTTTTACGAAACGAGTGTGAATTTTTGTATTGCCCGAGCGAAAGCGAGGGTTATACATAAATTTGCACGAGTTTCGTAAAAGTCACATGGCACACTTTCGAGTGTAATAATTTCTTTATTACCCATTTTATTCCATTCGATTCGCGTTAAAAAAGTCAGGAAACGGCCCACTTCCCTTGCGACGGCAAGCTATAGTGACGTCACGAACAATTATTTTATGACGTCACAGGCGACGTAATACGGGCAGACGCAGTGAAACAATCGTTGCTAGGCAAACGTGATATGTGCACATGTGCTCATATCAATAATATTAACTCGGTTATTTTCAACCATATGGGTAATAAATATATAATATGATATTTAATAAAGGTTCAAACTGTAGCTTTTTCTTCTCAAATGTATACACCATGTTAATATACTCAAATACATTTGTATTTGCGTTAAAAACTGAAATTAACAGGACATTTACTGTAACAAAATGCAATTTAAATTTTGTGTTACGAATATTTGAAATTAGCTTGACTACTCACATGCTAAACATCAAAGGCACTGTGACACAGCTTTTTTTATGAATACAGATGTATAGTTTCCCACGTAATCTTTTACATGACGATTTGCTTAGATAATCATGTTTTGCAACTTTATTAGTGAAGAAAATTGAAGAAACTGAATAACTTAGGACAGTAAAGATCTTATCACAAAACAAAAAAATATCCTTAGTAGTAGTAACGGTGTGACATATAAAGCAAAACATGCATTGCGGCCATTTTAATGTGAACACATTTTATTATTATTTGTAATTACAAAGACGATTTCAAAGGATTTACCGAACCATATCCACTCAATTTAACTTGAAGAAGAGAAAAGGGTGTTTTAATATTGGTGGCATTATTTTTCAAATACATTTCATCGACCTATTCGAACGATAAAACGTGCAACTGCCCCTTCAAATCAGTATATCTACACACCAAACATATCTGTTTACAACAAGAGTTCTCCGAGAGCACACAAGCTTCCGGGATTATGCTCACATTATCCTACAATTAAGCAGTTTAAATGTAAGTGTACTGAGGTGAGGTGAGGTGAGTTGGGATTTAATGCCGCTTTCAAGATTATTTCACTTTTATCGCGGCTGCTAGTATTATGGCAGGGAGAAAGCCCGCAATGCCATGTGGCTATGCATTGTGGTGAAACCTGCTAGCATCGGCTTGAACTAGCGAACCATTAAGTTTACTGAAATGGTCAAATAATTTGAATGATCTTATGTACTGTGAGTTGGATTGAAGGAATACAAAGTGAAAGGCCATACCTCCAAATATAATTAAACGATTCACACCCAAAAATCACAAGCCTGTCACCTGTATCAAAAGCATCTACATGTATAAAGTTTCAGAAATATGTTTTATCGAAACGTGTTGATGTGAGAACGCAGGTACTCTAGGGGATTTAGAAAAGTCAAATTATCAAAGTCAATGGCCGCAACCTTGAAAATCTTCATTTTATTTTTAAAAAAACATAAAGGAGGTAATCTTCAGCTCATTAGATCACATGGTTTTATGTAAGAGTGTTCATCTTTCATTAACTCTGTAAAAATATGGTTATTAGAATGTAGAGTAGAGTTGCTGTTTGGTCACACAAAAGTAAGTATGGGTCACCTGGATTTGAACTTATGGTAGTGTCAGTGAAATGAGTTGTACTTGTACGGTTTCCTTTTCAATGTTTTCCTGAGTGTTCATTTGAAATGATATGGAACCTAAGGAAGTATCTGTGACTTTTTAGAGACTGTTTGAGTAAAAATATGACTGTTTATGAAAAGGACTGTATTATATACTTTGGATTCAATACTTTCTGTTGATCTTTACCTTTGTGGCATATGCCTTGTCCACACTACGATCCTTAACATTTCAAGGACATTCGTAGCTTATAGAATTTGTTATTTATACAATACTTTTTTGAGAGAAAGGGATTGGTAAACAGGCTAGCAGCATATCTTGATACCTGCTTATAGAATATATTTGTGACCCCATTGAATCTATATTATATCTTACTTGAAAATCTCTCTTGTGTGTTTTATTCGTTACAACTTGTTTGTTTTCGTGTTTTCTAGTTTCCTCTTGCGACTACATTATCTAATTTGATGAATGTATCAATATACTTCTTGTTGTGGTGTGAACGTGCTTGCCATCATTCAGGCAAACTCTACCACATGAACCCTTTACACAAACATTCTCCTATCGCTCGTTTTGATCTTTTACTATTTGCTCATTTGTTTAACAGTTGAGAATTTACGCAGCCTCTCTTGAGCCAGTGGCTCTAGGGAAGAATTCCAAACTTCAAGGAGTAGGTGTGGGAAACCAGAGGTAATGTAATGTCATATCTCATCAACAGTTCAGGCCCCTTGATATAATGCCGTATTGGAGGGATAATGGGCGACTGGGTCTTTACACAGCGTTTTTTATTTAGCTACAGTGTAAATTGAAATTCAGAACACTACACTCGTGTCTCGCTATTTGAAGCCCTTGCTCACAGTTCACCTGGAGTCAAAAATATACTGTAGGCTCCCTGAAATAATACTTATCATCTTATTCATCTGTCTGACTTAAACAAGTTTTCATTAAGGTGACATGATCCCCCGTCGCAAATTAATACTTCAAAATTGAAAACAAAATTCAAATCGACTGGGCCTTGAAATTGCCCTAGAAGAACCACTGGTGTAAGATAATGATGAGAATCCAACGAACAGTTTTTTTTTGTGATATATCGATTCCCCTGACAAGCTTCACATGTGGACAAACTCCAAGTTCTGCTAGGACCTTAAGAATAAAAAACAGAAACAGCTTCAAGTGAAAAGTGTCCCAAGTTCGGGTGACTTCAGGTGGTGTTCAAAATTTGGTCAGTTTGCCCTATTTTGAAGTCGTACATTGTAAATGTCATTTGTTCACAGAAGCTAGTAAAGGATTTCCCAAGTAGTTTATTTGTAGGAATTTAATCGGTTAAGTGATGTGATTTGGTATTGAATACTTATTTCAAGATATCTTAAGGAGATATAGGAGACAAAATATGTTGAATACAACTGATGTATCAGTGATGAAATGACCAATCGTTCGTCAACTAACCTCTTTGTCACAGTTTTCGATCCTGTGCTGTCATTATCAATATGATTTAGGCAATACGGTTGTTCATTAGGACAAGTCATAACAGGATCATTTCCTGGAATAAGACCACAGAGATCCAGAGCAAACTTCACAACTAAGAGGTGAACAGTTGTTTAAGATAGTACACTGGAAGAGACAAACGTAGCTTTACTGGTCGTGGTACTAGAAGTAAACGCAGTATTAGACTGAGTAGTAGGATTGGAAGTCTTTAAAGTCTTAGTTAACTCCGTAGTTGCAGTAGCTGTTGTGACATGTTGTCTTGCAGTAGTCGTAGAGGATTTGCTTTTAGTAGTAGTAGTTGTCATTCTTGCAGGACTTGTAATGCGAGGAGTAGAGTTCGTTGTAGACACATCTGAAAGAAAATTATTATTGTTAATATTCAAGAAAAGAACATTTTCATCCAGTATCATTTATTTGCTTTTGCAAACAATTTTGGAAATGATGAACATTTCTTTTTTTTCTTTTTTTGAATCATACATGTACATTCCCGGAAATATATTAGAGATAGAACCATTATATTCTCGTGCATATTAATGTGTTAATAAAAATAGTAAATTATGCAATTACTTACAAACACATTTATCATGTGAAGACCACTTTTCATTTGGAGACATGTTATATCAGATTGTGAAGTCCTAGGTTTGTATCCAGGTTGACACTGCAAATGACAGACGTTGTTCAACTTGAGGGTTGTAGAATAAGCACATGTATATAATCCTTTGGTAACTTTTGGTGGGGATGGACACTTTATCTCTAACATCAAAGAAAGTCACATAACATGGTTGTTAACAGGACAATTAATGTTAAACAGTTGGAATATAATATGATATTTGAGTTTGGCCAGGGTGTATCATTGTAACCAGTGCAAATAACAGAAAGCCATTCAATTTGTATAAGGTAAAGGAAGTACATGCAACGAACATGAGCTCCGAGTGTATCAGTCGTTTTGTATGAAGTTAGTGTTGCAATTGAGTCCTCGTCGGACATACATTTAGTATTTTATTCCTTGAACTTTGAAGGATATGCAAGGTCCGAAATAATGATCTCTGACTTACCAATGTATGAAACAGGTGTAGACCATTTATGAGATGAGAGACATGTGATTTGTGAATTTGGCGTGTTTGGTTTGTATCCAGTGGAACACTGTAAATGACAAATGTCAATTAGTTTGTGTGTTGAAGAGGAAGCACATTTGTAAGAACCGTGAGAAACTGGAGGTGGTGAAAAGCACTTGATCTATGAGGAAAAAAGAAGTCGGATAATATTTAAGTGCATTTCAACTCATTCAAATAATCTATTTGTACTTATTAAATACAATAAAGTTTGTTTGTGTATGCAATTCCGGGAATGTAAGTGGAAAGTTAAATAGGACATTGAACAACATGAATAATTTTACAGATTTAAAGTTCAATAGTGGATAATAGCTCAATATCTCACCTAAACATGAAGTAGGTGTTGACCATGTATTGGAAGTCTGACTTGGTTTGACTCTAGTTCAACACTGTAGGTGACAGACGTCGTTCAGTTTGTGACTTGCAGATGAAGCACATGTGTATGTTCCATGGGAAACTGGAGGTGGTGAAGGACACTTGATCTCGAAAGAAAAGAGAAATTCGAAAATATTTTCTGTACACTTCTTCTGCTTTCATGTTAGACTTTGTTTACTCCAGGTCATTAAAATAATCTTATCAAACACCATTAAGTATTCCCATGTATTAAATTACAGAAATGATACAATTTAACAAACGTGAGAAGCTTTATAGAATATTGAACACATTGAACAAGAAAATGGTGATCATAGCTCACATACCCCCGCCATCTGTTATCCGTCCATTAGGGATTAAAGTTGTAAATGGCACTTAGTTTAAATACAGATTAAAACATCATTTTGTTTTCCAAGATGATTACTTTTGGCACCAGCTTTAATATTACAAAATTTAATTCACCTAAATGTTATATTTTTCAGGTACACTTAATTGTTCCAATTAGAGCATCAGATTAAGTTCAATAACAGGTTAAATAGCAATAACTCTATAAACATCATATTTCATAACTGACTTTCTACGTGGATGAGGAGTAAAATCAGGACTGATGGAATGATGGAAAGAAGGGAGGATGGAAGGACGGAATAAGCGCTCTATAACCCCACTTACTTCGTCGCGGGGCTAGAATATTAATAATAGTAGGAATAGACAGGTATTAATTCCAATAACTTAAGTATCTCACTTAGACATGAAGAAGGTGTTGACCATGTATAAGAAATCTGACAGGTTATGTCTTACTCTGATGCACTTGGTTTGTATCCAGTTGAACACTGTAGGTGACAGTCGTCGTTCAGTTTGTGACTTGCAGTGGAAGCACATTTGTATGTTCAATTGGGAACTGGGGGCGGTGAAGGACCCTTGATCTCTGAGGGGGAGGGAAATTGGATAACAATATTTATATGCATGTCTTCTGTTTTCAATGGATACTATCATAATTAATATTAGAGTGTATTCCTTTTCAGAAATGATTTAAATTAACAAAATGTAACTGAGAGTAAAGACTCATAGCAAATTGATGGATTTGCGATCAAACAGGCATAATATCTCACCTATACATGAAGCAGGTGTAGACCATGTATCTGAACCCTGGCATGTTATGTCTGAGTGTGATGTGCTTGCTTTGTATCCACTTGCACATTTGAGGTGACAAACCTCGTTAAATTTGTGGACTGTAGAGGACAAACAACTATATTGTCCATTCTGGACTATGGTAGGAGCAGGGCACTTGATCTCCGCCATTAAGAAAATGCAGAAATAAGGCGAATATGTAATCGACAGTGGACTGAGCTTTAACGATTTATTTTGGAGTTCTAAGGTAAAAATGAGCATGTCATATAGCTCTCAAAGCCTATGAACTAATAGGTGTTCAATAAGAGAACAAGTAGTCCTGATTGATTGACACGTCTAACAACACCAATATTGTTCTGTTACATGTACTTTATTACTAACCAGTGAATGAATCTGGTGCCGACCATTGATCAGAAAACATGCACTTAATGTGTGTGTTTGGCTTGTTTGGTTTGAATCCCGGGAAACACTCTAGAATGCAGATGTCGTTCACTTTGTGAGATGTAGATGAAGTATGATTGTATGTTCCGTGGGCAACTTTGGGTGGTGAAGAGCACTTAATATCTGGAACAAAATATGATTATTTTGCATATGTTCAGTATGTGTAGTGGGTTGAGTTTTTTGGTTTTCATTGATTTCTTACAACAATTTTTCTTTTTTATGAATTCAAAATATGTCCTGTATTTCGAAAGAAAACATACCTTTACATACAGAAATGCGGATATTACTATTACAAGATGTTAATCAAAAAGAGCAATTGTTGTTAGATTCATAACAAATTGACGGAATTGCAATTTAACAGGCTAACTATCTCACCTATACATGAAGCTTTTGTCGACACTGTTTCAGATGTCCGACAGGTGATGTCTGAGTGTGGTGTGCTTGGTTTGTATCCACTTGCACACTGCAGGTGACAAACATCGTTCAGTTTGTGGACTGTGGAGGACGAACAACTGTTATGTCCGTTCAGGACTTTGGGAGGAACAGGGCACTTGATCTCTGTCATTGAGAAAAATGCAGAAATTAGGTGAATACGCTGCAGACAGTGTATTACAAGTATAAAACGTGACATAGCTCTTAAAGCCAAAGAAAACCCTACATACTGTAATTTATAGATGTTAATAAAGCAAAGACGTGGTCCTTATCGATAGACACGCCATACCACACAAATATTGTTCTATTAGTTACGGCGCGTGCACAGTGGTTGTATTGGCATTTCTGTTGACATTGATCTGATTGATGCTGTTGTTTATCACATCAATCATTGAATTTGTTTAAAAACACCAAACATGATTGGTTTTATTAACTCTATTCGTAATTATATGTAACTTTCGAAACATTTAATAACTTCAACAAAATATGATTACTTTTTGGTATGTTCAGTATGATCAGTATGATCAGTGGGTTTTTTTTTTGTATCTCCATTGATTTCTTTCAACAGTTTTTTTTAATGAATTTCAAAATAATCATTTCGGACGCTGTGTTACATTACAAGGTTTCAGTGAAACGACCCTGCAGCTTTCATCCTCTTACAAACACTCCAAAAAGGTAAATAATTTTATGTCAATTTCTTCCCATACTTTATATCGCTTTATTTCAAATCAGTAAAGTATTGGACAATTGTTTCATCTGAGCTCTGTGATCTCGTAAAGAAAGCATGCCTTTCTATTGTCAAGTTCTTTTTCGGTACTGCTGAAATTTCTGTTTAACTTTATCAAGTCTCTTATCATCACCATCGTTCGTCCATTCAAACGAATTGTAGACTTGCAAGGCCACATCACCGGCCACGTGAAGCAATGTCGCACACTTGACAATTTCGGACTTTGCAGCGGTTCCGCTGGCTACGAGGTATAGTTCAAACTCTGGATCCATCTCCGCCAGTTTTCAGACAAGTTTCCTTCGAAACTGAGTTCATTTAGGATTCTTCATTGCTCCATTCGGCTCAAAATCACGACTCTGACACCATGTGACAACTTGAAGAATGGCGGGCAGTTTCATAGATGTTTAATACGTCACAGATTTATGTGTACATTGATAGTGTAGCGCAGGACACGACACGGTCGAAGGTAGGCAACTCCAGCCAGTCTATATTACATACACAACGTGCTTGGTTCGTCCATGTACCTGTAGCTTGACATTTTATGTCATGGTGCGGACTGCTTGGTTTGAAGTTCGGATTACAGTGTTGACCCCGGAGAAACATTTGTATGCACCATTCAAAACCTTTTTAACTAGACAAAATATAAAAGAGTAAGGATTGTAGTCTGTGACGTCATAAAGCAAGGACCTCGCAATAATTGTTATTTCAACTTGAGTCATCACTGCAATATAAACCTCCCTCTGAATAATGTTGATATTTGTAAGAGAAAATTGACTTCAGTATTCTTGTTATACTCATTTGAACATGTGCAGACTGTACAGACTAAAATCATCCTAACAAAAAAAGCACTTCAAAGATTATAGATTTATATTACAAATGTTATACCAAAAAATATCCTATTTGATATTTACATAGATTATCTTGTTATGTTCTCTTTCCAGGTACCAAATGCCCACCCTGCCTACTATAAAACATGGTCCCGACAGGCACTGTATGTCATGTACAATGTGAACCTGAATATAAGCCAACCTTGCAACAGTCGGACATCAGCATTCTGTTCCTGCAGAAGTTACTCCACTCAGTGTTTCAATTGCAACTGTTACATATGGGGTATATTTCTCGGGTGGGCAAAATTGGCTTCACTGGAAGCATCCTTTTTTTCATCCACTCGTTTTAAAAATTCTGTCTTTATACAGTATATGTTCTCTTCACAGAGATTAAACAACTGTGACCCTTTGACGACAACAGACTGTTTGAAACAACGTCGATGATTGAACAACTAGGTAACAATGGAAGAACTGAAAGGAGTAACCTCTTTAGGAAAGGTTGTCCACCTAATTTGATATCAAAGTGCAAATATAATGTAATAAAGGTTTCGTTTGGACGTCAATTGCATTACTTGAAGTGCACTGACAAGGGATCATCAATACTTCTTCCTTATGTTTATGATATACTATTGTCGTTTTAGCTTATCTTGTATCCTCAGGTCCATTATACAAGTTGTTTTTTGGCAATATATAATAAACAGAAGGGGTCAATATTTTTTAAAATTCAAATTTCTTTATATTACTTATACAATATAAATTCATGAAACAGATATAACATATAAAATATGACTAACTTCTTTGAGAAACATGTTGGTCACATTGTTGAGCAATGGAAACGACTTCCTCGGACAGTGATCTAAGGTCCATAGGGAGACGTTGTGTGTCGATACAAATTGCTAGGGGAGATCACAACCATAACTGGCCACTTTACTCTGACCGTTTCCATTCAGTGAGGTCCATTTTAGAGTGTAGTTTGACATATTGACAGTCATCAACCTTAAACCAAATAAAAAAAGCACTTATTAATAACACTTATGAAGCATTTAAATTGAAAGTGACTCAGAGCAACATAGATTTTGACACTTATTTCTGTTTTCTCCTTAAAAGTATGCTTTATATTTTGTTCTTGATTTATACACACTGGTCCTATGAGATGTGTTAGGGCAAAACGAAGTGGGGATGTTGATTGAGTGATATTGTTAAACGCTACTTTGGCAATAGTGCATCCATTGGCAGAGAGAAATTTAAGTTGATTGCCGAAATTAACTTCTTCAGCTAAAACGTTCTATATATGTGGTGATTTTATTGCCCGTTGTTGGAGTATAGAGGACTTTTATTGTTGGTGTAGACAATGTACCCGAAATAACGTTTGTTGACAATCGGATGAATCGCCATTGTGAGGTAATGTCTGAGTTTTTCAGAAATGCCAACATGTGTATGTTAAATAGCAGAAATTCATTAAGAAATGATTTTACGTGTGTATCTACTAAATGGTTGTCTACTGCTTAGTTCCATATGAATTGTTGGATCAATTTTCAGATTTCAGTGTAACCAGAGCCAGTGAATTGTTTGACAAATGCAATGTGTTTGATAATTTCAGTTTGTCTAGTGGACCACTCTATGCTGACATGGAAGCTGGAACGCCAATACATTGTTACCCAGGATGACGTCGTAAGTGATGAGGCTAGAACTACGACCAGAATAAAGGTTGATATCCATAACATACCACGTGATTCTATGTGTAAGGACCATAATGTGAAGAAAGTGCGCGAAACCATGGAACAGTTAGAAGAGGGATTGTTTATTCAAGACGGTTTGAATAAAGCTTTTGATTCTTTTAATAGTATTATTCAACAGGAGATGATAGACGTTCTACCACCCAGATGCTTGGTTATAAAAACAGGTGTTAGTAACAAGAAACAACGAGTTGGTAAGCCATGGTTGACAACAAAATTAACCCATCTGTGGAACGAAATGTGCGACGCAGAACGTTCGTGGACTCGCAAGACTAGCAATAAAGCAAGACTCAAAGTTCAGTTTGCTCAGAAAAGAAAAACCTTCAATAAGAGTGTCCAGAGGTCTGTTTGTGAATGAAACCGTGAATAATTTGAAAATATTTCACAGAGTAACCAATCTGCATTCTGGAAGGAAAATTTAATAGGTCAGGTTGATGTTGGATTCGAAGGAAGAATAGAATACCAGATGAAGTTAAATCATGGGACACTTTTACTAGAATTGTAGATGATCGTCTTAAAACCTGGAAACTACATTTTCAAGAATTGTTGAATCCAAAAACCAGAAGAAACGTCGTGTTTGTAGAGGTGGAGATCGCTCGGTTGACCAGGATAATGATGTCTTAGATCACTATTCAGGAAATAGAATATGCTTTCTCTAAGATAAAAACTGGAAAAGCAACCGATATCTCTATCGAGGTTCTTCGGAATAATAACTGCAAGATGTTTTTCCTTGAAGTATTCAATCTGTGTTTTAATCATGGTGTGATACCAGAGTGTTGGACAAATTCTATAATACAACCTGTTGAGTTGTCAGCTTGTTTCTTACTAAATAGCCATAACCTTCAACTACAAGGACAACATACACTGTCATGCTTGTCATGCTGTATTCACCATGTGACTGCGTGTACAGGGCCGGGTCAGAGTAAAAACTGACTTGTAGGCCAAAATAGGATTCAGATGCGGATTGAGATTTAGGATGCTGAATCGGATTCTTACAATTTACAACACAACCTACACCAAAAAACTCTAACCCTTATCTTCGTGACCCATTGAAATACAAAGGAATTGCCATATCATCTATAAGCTACAAGATCTACTGCGCTGTGTTGAACAACCGACTGTCCAAATGGATAGAAGACAAAAGGCTTCAGAAAGGGAAGATCTACTATTGACCAACTAGTACTGTCAACTCTCACCAATATCATTGAATCTAGAACGAAAAGGAAACTATCTACATTTACAGCCTTTAAATCCTACGATCATGTAGAAAGAGATATATTTTTTAGGAAACTAGAAGATTTTGGATTCAGCGCTTGTATTTTAGGAGCGGTGAAATGGATATACAAAACTGTTATCAGTTACATACGAATAAACAGCATTATGACGGAGTGGTTCAGTGTTTGCCATGGCTATGAACTGAAGCAGGGATGTGTATCATTACCTCTACTATTTAATATGTTTATCAATGATTTGTGCCAATGTATAAAGGATCAAGGTAAAGGTGTCAAGATCGGTGATAAAGTTGTAAACATTTTATTGTATGCTGATGACGTTGTTTTTATAGCAGAGAGCGAAGAAGATCTACAATTTATGTTAAATATACTACATGACTGTTGTGTGAAGTACAAGGTTAGGATAATTAAAAGTAAATCTCAAGTGGTTCACTTCAGGCAAGCTAACACGACTGTAACGGGACATGATTTCACGTGCGGAGAGTGCACACTGATGACAGCAAGCCAGTACCCTTATGTGGGCCTCACACTAACGAAACACCTCGACTACAGCTACACAGCAAAACAGGTTGCAGCATCGTCGGGACGTGCACTCGACCTGGCCCCGATTTCTCGACACAAACTTAAGTCTGAGTTTTTGCTCAAGTCTGAGTTTTAACTCAAATTTGAGAAAACTCAAAAAAATGAGTTTCTCGACTCAAACTGAGTTCGTTTTTTAACTCAAACTGAGTCATTAATTTGAGTTAAGTAGGGAGATAACTATAGTGTTTTATTGACAACAAAATGGCGTTGAGACACAGACGTCGTCGTCGAAGGCACCGTCGACCTGCCATTCCCCGTCAGAATGTTGCAGACAGGGGCAATCCTCTTGAAACCATGAATGATGACGAGCTTTTCGCACGTTTCCGATTCAGGGGAGAGACCCTACTATTTATAGTTGGTCTAGTTGCCAATAACTTGGAGCAATCCACTCTTCCTGCCCTGACGCAGGTGTTTTTGACCCTACGTTTTCTAGCGACGGGGTCGTTCTATTCGTTGATAGCGGACGCTTTCACCGGAATATCAACAACTTCCGTGTTTAGAGCCGTACGGGACGTATGCCACGGTCTAACGATCGATCCACATACGGGATTTTGTAAAGATGCCAACTGGAGACGACGCTGATAAGACCAAGAAAAGGTTCTACCAAATTGCAGGTGCGTGTATGTGATTATATTTGAGCGTTAATATGATCTATATAAATAAAAACAAACCGTAACACGATGAGGGGAGGTTACTCTAATATCACGAAAACCACATAGGTAATGACCCGGAAAAGGAATCCTATGAAATAATTAATAAAATGATAATATTTATCGCTATAAAACGCTATGCATATTGATCATGTATTGAGTAATTGAAATTAACATTTCTACTGAATGTAATTATATAAAAAATATATATAAATGCCTTACTTGTGTATACATGTTAAGTGAATTAAGTTAATTGTGATAGTTCCAAATTAAATAATTATGAAATATCAAAATGTAAATATAACTGTTTTACTGCCAGGATTCCCAAACGTTCTTGGATGTGTTGATGGTACCCTTGTCAAGATAATGGCCCCAACAGAGAATGAAGCAGATTACCTCAGCAGGAAGGGTTTCCATTCCCTTAATATTCAGGTATAAGTTTTAAATATGTATATATTTTTTTCCACTCTCCATTTTTTCCTACATATAATGTTAATTGATACCTCTTATAATTATATAATAAACTCCCTTTCAATTGTAATAATCAAACATAAGAATTTATAAAAAAAGTTTCCCTTTTATATACATATTTTTATTTCATAATTTCAGATGATATGTGATGCCAGCTTCAAGTTCATCAACTGTGTGATTAAGTGGCCTGGCAGTGTCCATGATAGCAGGATTTTCATGGACAGTCCTATCAGTGTTGCGTTTGAGAATGGTATGTACAGGTATCTTACTAAATAATAATAACAATGCAATTTCATCAGCAATAATCTTTTTTATTCGCATCAAAATAGACTGATCATTTCAAATTCAGCTAATTCCATTGTTGATTATGTAGCTTATCAGTTATAAGTGTAACATACATTGCCCATTTTTTAATTCAAAATTAATTCAATAAACTTTGACTTATTACAGTATCTATTTTTTTCTATTGAATGATACTAATTTAAGTCTTTTTTGAATGGGATAATATGGATGTTATTTTCCTCAATTTGCATTTATAAATATATTATTTAGCTAGAAGTAGTATTAGACAAACATTGCCATGAGTATGAAATGTGGGTAAAGACCTAAAAAGGATCAAATCACATTGAAGATATATTATATATACCTGTGTGTCCAAAGTTCAATTACAGTCATTGTGAATGTTTTTAATTTAATTGATAAAAGACATGACAAAACTGTTCAAGTGTAATAAAATCACCATTCTCATTTCTTTTTCACAAAATGTAATGGCAAATCGGCAAAATTCTTTCCACTGAATTAATTTTTGAAAATATCAGCATATCAGAAAGTTATCTTTATAAATTTGCTCTTTATTCTATTCATAATTGTCATTATATATAGACACATCAAGTGAAAACATAGGGATTACATACTTGACATGTTGGTTTGAAAGGATTGTTAGATGAGAGTAATAAACACTTAGAGGTATGTACATGGTATATCAATCTTTAAACAATACATGTAAGGCCACCTCTTTTTCCAGGCACTTACAAGGGGTTTCTACTGGGAGATTCAGGATATCCCTGTAAACCCTATTTGATGACGCCTTTCCTGAACCCGGGCAACAGGTCAAAAGAGAAATATAATAGGAGTCTTTGTCGAACCAGAGTGCTAGTTGAACAGAGTTTTGGAATATTAAAGAGGAGATTTTCTTGTCTACACAGTGGGTTAAGGACAAAACCACAACATTCATGCAAAATCATATCTGCTTGTGTCATTTTGCATAACATTGGAATTGAGAGAAATGACATTGTAAACACTGAACCTGTTGACCTTGGTGACAATGATATTTTCAACATGCAAGCATGTGATGAGAGGCTTGGAAGTAATGTCCGTAAAATTTTATGTCAGCAGTTTTTCAGTTAATTTGTTTTCACTTACAATACTCCATAAAGGCAAAATGTTTAATGAGTGTTAAGATGCAGGATAATTTTATAATCTCACCAGGGCTATAAGGTTATATAATGACTTCAAATTCTTGTCTGTAATACCAACAATACTAACAAGAATAATTGTTTTCCCCTTATATGCATTAAAACAGTTCAAGGTAAGTATATATTTAGGCCCTATGAAAACACTACAAAGTGAGTGATGAATTTATGATTTTCATTGTTATCACAGACAGGCAATACCACAATAAAATCAATTATGAACAACAATATGTATAAATCAATAGCATGACTTAGACTAAGAATTTACATTTCATTTACAGTAATAGATTTCATTTTTATAAGTTCAAGTTAAAGTGTGTTGCCATTTCAATTTTGAAACCTTCATATGACCTTTTAAGCTCTGTTTATTGTTTAAATTGGAAATGTTAGGAAAATGACAAAGTTTGAAATGACCTGATATAAACTATTATATCTGCTATTTCATAAATTTGTGAAATTTTGCCAAAAATAAAGTAATCAAACTAAAAGAAGGAAGTTTCACATTTAAAAACATCACAGGTTTATAATTTCAAACATTCATGAGATTTGCTTATTATAGTTGTCAGAAAATTAGTTGTCATACTGATATCTTAAGTTACAGAGAAAAAAACAACCTTTGTAATGCAGGTAGTAATCAGTGGTAGTTATGTATTTTAGTTAGAATGTAAATAAGGGTGACAAAAGGCTACTGTTCATTTGGAAATCTCAGCTTCATTATCTCTAATTCTAATTTTTGCTTTTTGAGCTCTTCAACTTGTGATTTGATTTTGAAATAATTAAGTTCTTGCTCTAATTTTTTGCATTCCATTTTAAATTTTTCCATTTCTGTTTCAAGGACCAAATGTTCTGTATCATCTAATTTTCTTTTCCTTGACTTGCTCGGTCCAGTTGATGACTTCGGCACATGAAGAAATCCTTCTTTGTCTATTATGACATCAACTGGCAGAGTGGAATCTGGAACAATATACCGGTAATCATTATCGACTCAAACATGTTAATTGATTGAAAACAAAAATAACTGTTGCTTAACTTTTTCTGGGGGGTATTTTTGTCGTTTAATTATAAATTGACTACAAATTTATTAAGTATAAACAAAAAATCTTAACAAATTTTGAAGTCAATTCTTAAATGTCTTTTGATCTATTGAAATTTCTAACTAATCAAGATAATTAATTAATAAATATGTAATTTATCCTGGACAAGATCAACATTTTTCGGACAACAAGAGAATTAGTGAGCAAAGCTCACTCATGATACCCCCGCTTTTACATTAACATTGGTCAAAGAGAAATGTTTGAAAATAGCAAAAGGGTATCAATGTTTAAACTTGTGTATGAAAAGACCATAACATATATTATTAAAGCAGAGTAAGTATTACACCTCTAAGCATGTTTTAGAAGTAAAAGTCAAAGTGGTTTCGTAACATTTGAACAACTAGAAGAGCGTTTGCGGGACACCGCAAAAGCAGAGCAGCTCCGAAACTTTTGGTCTCGCCTTTCCCTGTTCCGCCTTCTCCTCAGCATAAATAAAATGGGATTTTTTTTGGACCAAAATTTGTTCATTATTCAAGTTATTCTAACAAGTTGAATCATCACTGGGGTCACTTTTCACAAGTTTGTTCTTAAAACCTATTTCTGATTTCAAAATTGGATCAAAGGATTAACATGGCCTGAACCAATATCTCATGACCTAAACCTTGACTTTTCATTGTGTATAACAATCATGCGATGACTCAAAGTGTTCATTGTTAACATAAGGCATATTCACAATAGCATGCTTAAGTTGTGACCTTGCTGTGACCTTGACCTTTGACAGATTTTAGCGAAAACTTTTTCAAATTTTGGTCTATCTCCATAGTTGATATATACCAAATAAGAGCCTGACAGCACAAAAACGTTTGAAGTTATCATGTTTACAAGGATTATTGTAGTAATTAAAGCACTCATGACCTTGACCTTTGCCCTTGAATGTGAACATGTCAAAATCATTTACCAGATTTATAAGAAAGAAGCTATGTATATGAGGTGTTAATACCTTCTTGGAAACAAGTAGTATTTGAGTTATGAGCGGAACCAAAAGTGTGACCATAGACGCGCACACAAAGACGCTTAAAAGTGGAAAATCTGAAAAAAATAATCATGGAATCTGAGGGAAACATAGAAAAGGCACATCTAGGGACCATAAAGTGTACATGTATAAAGTTTCATAACAATTGAACAAGTAGAATTTGAGTTATGAGCGGAACCAAAAGTGTGACCATAGACGCGCACACAAAGACGCTTAAAAGTGGAAAATCTGAAAAAATAATCATGGAATCTGAGGGAAACATAGAAAAGGCACATCTATGGACCATAAAGTGTACATGTATAAAGTTTCATAACAATTGAACAAGTAGTATTTGAGTTAGGAGCGGAACCAAAAGTGTGACCATAGGCGCGCACACAAAGACACTTAAAAGTGGAAAATCTGAAAAAAATAATCATGGAATCTGAGGGAAACATAGAAAAGGCACATCTAGGGACCATAAAGTGTACATGTATAAAGTTTCATAACAATTGAACAAGTAGTATTTGAGTTATGAGCGGAACCAAAAGTGTTCCGGACGGACGCAAGGACGGACGGACGCGCTGAGCGCTATATACCCCCGACTACTTCGTAGCGGGGGTATAATTAATTGTGAATTTACTTACTGAGAAAATTTTAATAATATGAATTAAGTCATCATATTTTATGTGAATACAATGTGACAACTTTGCTCTTTTCACAAAAAGTAACATTTTTCACATTTCCTGTTATTACTTGTTACTATTTCACCTTTTTAAGCGATTCACTTTAGCAATGATATCTACTGGTAAAGATATTAAATTGTCTATTTAAAAGTCTTTTATCTCCAGTTTTGGTTATTCTTACTTTGAGTACTGGTACTGGCGAGGCCACATTTATGACTGTCCACTTAAGGCAGACTCCCCTCCAACAGGGATTTCACCACACAGTTTAAATCTGTAATATAAACAATGTCATCATGCTTATGCTCTCTACCTGACAACAAATTGGTCAAAATCATAGTAAGAGATTCTGTAAAACAATTAAATAAATGTATTTACCTAATATTATTTATTATTTGTTAGCTTCAATTCAAAATAACTCATCATCTACTTTAAATCACCTGGGGGAAAGCACTCTACCTTCTTACTATGAGTATGATGTTGTTTATTTGATATGTCATGAGAATATTATGAATTTTAATGACTTTTATGAAAACTGGAAAAAAGGTTTTGTGACACATAAATTTGTTATTTATATTTAATTTAAAATGTATTTTCATCTATGTCCAAGTGAGACCTCATTTACTTATGCAGATTTGGTGCCATTATTGTACTTGTTGTGACATAGTTTTGTATATCAATTTCATGATATTTGTGTGGAAATTTGCAAATTCATTATCTGAGAATGAGTTCATATTAATGATTATTTATCATGTGATTTTATTGAATATATTATTTACCTTCTGAGTCTATTCCATCTGTAAGACCCTGCAAGGTGGGCCTGTCCGCCATGTCATCAATGATTTTATTTTCGGCAGGTGAGGGTGAGGCAGGTTTAGGCCCTCCTCCAGTCTTCGGCCGTCGGATGGCATCAGATTTTTCCTTTGCTGTTGAAATATATTAAGCATGATGATCAAGTCTATCAAATTTATCTTATCATTGTGAATGAACTTACCTGAATATTTTGTAGAAAAGTTAAGAATTAATCTGACAATGTTGACTGATTTATTCTGAAATATTCTGTAGTTCTTTAAAAATCCTTGAGTCAACATACATTTTTCATTGATAATTGATAATGATTACCAATAATCTTATAATGATGATTTTGTTAAATATTTGAATGAACATTTATTCACATGAAGGAAGTTGTTTCTTGGTTATGTTTATTCACTACATTCATTAAATTGCAATAATATTCCTAAAATTGTCATCTTGTATCATTTTCTTTAAAGGCAATATATATATATGCTTTGAAATTAAAATGATTTAAAACAAATGAATCAAACCTCTTTGTTTTAGATTTGCATACTGCTTCCTGGTTTCATCCATTGTTCTTTTTATAATTCCAGACTTCCTGGAATACAATTTTTAAAAATAAGTTCAATGAAAAAAATCTGTCTTCATGTTAGATACAGTTCATGTTAGATACATATTTGTTTGTTCAATTTTTTTTACACTGGCACAGTAAATTAAGAATTTGTTAATGGATTAAATGTATAACTATCGTTTTGGTGAAAAATATAATGAATTTCATTTACTGTGTTTTTGTGAAAGATGATTTTTTTTTATATGGGAACAACTGAAAAATAACAATATTGCAACCAGAGGTAAAGCCAATGGAAATTGTGTTGAATTTTGACACATGATCTATTTATTATAATCGACTTAATTACGATTTGTAATACCAAAACGAATGTCGGAAAAACCCAGTCTAAATATAGCATCAGTTCACCGTACATGTCGAGTCCGAGTACAAACAGTAGCATGTCGTGGCAGTCGTGCTGATAACAAAATATTCCAGAAAACAAGTTCAAATTCAAATATTGTGTCGGATCATGGCATGCCATCTTCATAAAACTGGTGTGATGCCAAAATGCCCTGTCAAATTGTTTGTAAAAGACGTTCAGTTACCTGTCAAAATAAATCATTTCTTGCAATGAATAATTTGAAACTTGAACAAATAAATTGTGTGTGTTTCAGATGCGCGACACAATTTCTGGTCGTACTCTTGAAACTATCTCCTGTATCAAATGACAAAAACCACGTTTTCCGTAATGAATAAATACAAAAATATTCAATACATCTTAATTATATTTTAATTGTCAACTGACATAAAAATACCAATCAAAATAAAGCAAATTCATTACTGTACTGATCGATCGGCGAGTCATAATGTATTTTGAAAAATTGTTTTGTCAGACTGTATCCACCATTCAAATACAAGTTTAGTCATGCCAGCTCTCATATAGTTATCATGAAACATCTTTATTACTTTGAATAAGTATTTTTCAATTTAAAATTGTAACATCAGTCATCATTCAGTCGAAGCCGTCAAATTGACATACTTATGCGCTAGAAGGTTCCTTCATTGTGATTGGTTGAATATGGTTGTGACGTATTGGGGTCGTATAACATTCATAATGGCGCTTTGTTGCAAGAAGAGTAACTACATCTATTTGAATGACCGTTAAACACGTTATGTAGGAAAGAAATTCTTACTAGATCAAAGCAAGGAAAATTGAATAAAACGTGCGAGATGATTTTTGTCTTAATGCACGAACGAAAATATTCAAATAACATTCTTTGAAACCACCCCCTATAACAATGAAAATGGTCGCAAGTTACTTTGTGAGTCTAGCCTATATTTTCACACATTTTTTACCATGTTAAGCAGACGACGTTTTCTATTTTCACCGTGATCTAACACATATAATTTTCTACCACCTGGCAAATCTGTTTAATCATTTACATGATTCTATAAGTTTACGATTTATTCATTCAATCACAAACGATATGTAGGCCTACAGTACCGTGAGGTTTTTACAGGAGCCTGTACGTGAGGAAAGTTTTGTTTATAAATATGCACACGAACAATTTTCATATTAGACATAATATTATATACACAGCTATTCAGTAATAACACAGGAAGATTAAAGTGAGTAGTTTTTGTTTTATTTTCTTTGTTAACATTTGCAATGTCTTGACCGGTAAAATTTACAAATGTCCGGTTTTTTACATGCTCGCCGGTCACAATGTCCGGCTGTAAAAAAAGCCAGCGGAAACACTGAATCATAATAGGCATATATTTGGAAAATATGAGATATTTTTCAACAACAAGTGTCAAAAGTAACAGGTAAACCCTGCGTGACGGTAGAGGATGTAAAATGGACATGATCGAAAACCAGACTAGCAAGCGATCGGTAAGCCGTCGATGTTTCATTGAAAAAGCTGTTCACAAGACTACCAATGAATGAATTTGTTGGTATTTTACGAATATCACGAATGAATTGATGTTTTTGTTTGATATATATGTATTATAATGTTTTATAATATATGGTACCGATCAGCTGAAAATATTAGTTTGTCTACTCACGCATTTAGGGCCTCGGCAACTTCTTCCCAGGCTTGCTCCTTCAGCTTGCTGCCTTTAGTTGCCCCACATCCTTTGAATTTGCCAAATAATCTTTCACCTCGTCTGTTGACAGCTTCAACGAGAAATATCCGTTCTTCTTCGGTCCAGTTGGGCCGCCGTTGTTTGCTATCCGCCATGTTAAGCTCGGTTAGCAGACGATACTTCCGTCTTTACACTAGAAACGGAAGTTGAATTTCGCGCGAAAAAATTTTCGCCAAAAAAAAACAAACTAAGATTGATTTTAAAACTGAGTTTGCGACTCAGTTGAGTTTCTGCTGAGTTTGTTCCGAGAAATGGAACTGAGTCTCAAACTCAGTTGAGTAAAAAAATGGAACTGAGTTTTGAACTTGAGTAAAAACTTAAGTTTTTGTCGAGAAATCGGGGCCAGGTCATATCAAAGTGTAAAATGCTAGGAAATGTTGGTTTGAAGACATTCACTTAACTATATGATTCGCTTGTTTTGCCCATTTTGTCTTACAGACTGCCCATATATTGTACAGGAAAACTCCCATGTCTAAATGCTGTACAGAACCGTGCAATGAAGTTTTACTTGGGTCTCGAAAAATATACATCAACCGACGCTGTAATTGGAGATATAGGCTGGCTACCCATGGGTGTCCGACAAGATGTATGTTTAATATGGTACTGGAAGAATGAACATTATGGACCATTTTCGCTTAAATGCTTATATATTCGACTGGGCTAAGAATGAGAGATGCATAGCATGACACAACCGATTTTATCTTTCAATATCTTCATCAATATAATTTATGACTTCATCAAAGTCATTTTCTCCATTAAAGTCAATATCTTCATCAATATAATTTTTGTCTTCATCAAAGTCATTCTCTCCATTAAAGTCACAGTTTCTTTAAAACCATTTCTTTTCATAAAAGCAGTTTTTAATTGAATTAGATTTTGATAAAAATGTTCAAAGCAACTTTTTTCAATAAAATTATGTTTTCATGAAAGTATATACTTTTACTACAACATCGCAAAAAACTTGTCTGAATATTTACAAAAATTTAATCTTATTTAATCCACTTTCCAAATATTTAATCTCAGAGTAAATGTGGATTGAATATGGATTAAATGTGATATTTACTCCTCTTTACTCTGTTATAAATGGATTCTTTAATCCGGAGTAAATGAGGGTAAATGGAATTAAATAGCATTCATATTTATCCTGGAAAGGCGCTATATAAGTGGACTATTATATTATTATTATTATATTATATATAGTCCGAATTAAATATGACTTTTTGTCCAGAGATAGATGTTTATGATCAAATATTGGTACCGTTGGCAAACTAAATGAGCTTATACATATCAATTCTGAAATACAACTATTATCTTCTTATTTTGGTGACATTTACATTATATTTTATGTTATGTAAATAAACATTAATAACATATAAGTATAATATGACACCTAATGAATGCAACATGAAATCGCGGTTATTTCGCATTTCAGGGCACAATAACCCTTGTCCGGTTGTATTTGAAAAAGAAAATCGTAGTTGTCACATGTTCAAGAGTATGTTATGAAGATCTCTATCTCAAGGTCAATATGTTGTTGAACGAAGTGTACTTACTTCATGTGTGTTAATATTTACTGCGGTGTTAATTTGGCTTTACAATGTTATTCCGGCATTCATAACAACATAATGCAATATTTTACAACTTTCGGTGTCTTTTTCAATTTTCCTTAACGTATTATTATTATATGCAGCACATTTGTCAACTCCGAGAAATATTCTCAAATAGTTGCTGTACATGTTGTATAACTTCAAGATACTGGACAATATGTTTACATTGGAAATAATTATTAATGTTCATAGTTTACAGGCAGTATACAAAGTGAATATTTGGTCTATGTTGGAATACTCCAAACGTATATCATATCAAACGAGGGGTGTGAAAATCCTACCACATCAGTTCAAGAGAGCTTCTGTCGATCTATATATTTCTTGATACCAATAATACCAATACCCCAACTATCAAGAAAATACATCTCTATCAAAAGAATACGAAACGAGACAGTAAAGATAAATGAATCAAATAACGTACAAATTCAGGTGATATATCAGTAAAGATAAATGAGTCAAACAGTTTACAAATTCAGGTGATATACCGTCTCATCAGGTGCCTAGCATGATTTTAAACCTCTAAAAGTAATACTCTTTTGTCCTAAGATTTTTATATTCAGTATATTATTAGTTAGAAAGGAAGCAATATCATCTCGTGATTCCGGCATGCAGTTATCAAAAAAAAGTATACACTTCTTCATCGAGACAGTTTTTTTTGCAGATTTTGTTTTGGGTTTAGAGAATCGGAAAAGTAGGAAAAGCATATATCTGCTTCGCAGTCACAGTTTCGAGGTTCGCCAAAACAGTTTACACTTATCTTCTAAGATTTACTGAACCGTAAGAAATTTACATTTACTTGCAAATAATTTGAAATGCTACTTTGACTATGATAATTTCTGTACACATTGATAGGTAAGTTATCGTCAATCTGGATGTAGTATCATGTCATTTTTGTTATTAGAAATACTTAATTAGAATTAGAATACACTGCATGAATAAAAAAAATACTATGCCGTGATTAAACTAGTTGTCCCTACCCTGAAATGTAATAAAGCCTTCTAATCAGTTCACTAACATGAACATCTGTCTTGTTTCCAACCATTGTATGTATATGATTACATTGAATTGAAATAGGTTTCTGTCCTTATTCAAATCACGTCTGTGATTTATGAGGCCTAAGGTACTAAATATTCAAACTTTAGGGATTTCAATTACTCAAAATTCAAAATTATATATGCGAATAGTTATGAAAATTAGAGACTATAACTATTCAGACATGGTTTTGGGACTATTACTTATATGAGTGTCATAACATAATTTCAAAAGCAAAGAATCTAACCAGGGTTTGAGTTGTGATGGTTTTCAGACGAGTAGTGAACTAAAGCATAACTTGTATTTGCGCGAAAGTTATTCTTTGAATCTTCATATTGAAAATTGATTTTATCTGTGCACACATTACATTACAAACATACTACGGGATTTTGGATGGTACCAAAAGGAAGAACAGTTTTTTATACACTTAGGTGAATATTCCGGATGTGTTCAGGTCGTGCGGAAAACTGGTGAAACGTGAGTTCAAGTACACCCAGGGGAGAGATCTAGACCCATATTTAATAGAATTCGACTGAAATGTAGATCAAAATTAATGGTAGTGCCACGTTTGACAAAGTTAGATTTACGTGTAATATAATTGCCTAATTTCATTTCTTATGATCCTAATGTAGTCCTTGCCCTCAAAAACGTTGAAATAGACATCTAGATAATCAAATTTGAGTGACTAGTAATGGACTTGTGGTCATTTGGAGATATTAGAGGACATTTTGACGCCATATTGGATTTTTGTATTGTATTATAGACAAACACCATTTTGTTATGATCTTAATGTGTTCGTTGCCCCCAAAACCTGAGGATAAACACCAATATCATCATATTCGAGTAGATGATTACAAAGTTATGATCATTAAGAGGTTTTGGCGGCCATCTTGGACGCCATCTTGAAAAAACACGTTTCCGGGGGTCCAACTTTGGTAAACCTTTAGTATGTTATGAAGTACATTCAACCCTACCAGAATCAGGGGGGTTAAACTGTATTTTGACCTGACTATACTTATTGTGCACATATATAATGTCTAATGAAGCGATAACATTACTCCTTATTCCATTGAAGACTGCCTTGCAATATGAAAACTAGCAGCTGTTACAGACACCAAAGGTTATTGTTTACAGAGCGCCAACCCAATTGCTTTCTCAACAGCGGCAGATTTGGCTGAATACCATCTCAAACACCTTCTTTAGTAGGATAAATCACCCTTTGGTGCACATATTTTAAAGCACTGTTTAGATCGATAATAGAGCTGGTTATTGATTTTAAACAACCAACATGTAGTTCAGTCAAGTGCTGCTCTTAACATTTCTACTGTTTTCAAATTAGATTCTCTTTGACTTTTTAGATTTTGCAAGGGTCCGCTCGATGGTTTCTATGTGATGTTATGTTAAAATATTTCTATGATGAAATTCTGTAGGAGAGCCAACACTAGTGAAATGGGTATTCTGAAATTGTGCTTCCATCGATGTGTAAGGTAATATGGAAAGTGTATCTGAAGTGATAACAGAATTCCTTTAAATGATGACCTCTGATCCACCGCTTTTATGTCATTGATCTTTCATCTTTGAAATGACTTCTCGTGTTTTTACATTCAAGCAAACATTACTGCAAAAGCTACAATTAAATAAGACAATCAATTGTAATTGACTTGACTATGGAACAGTTTTTGAAAAATGGTGTTTCAATGTGTTTGTAATATTTTGTATGATAAATTATGTTGTGAAAATAGAGAATTGTTTTAATTGTCTTCTATGCTTTGCTTAAAACAGATAAATTTTGTGTTGTCTTTGTCACAATGTGTTTAAGACAATCTAGATTAAATCATGTTTTCTAGAAATATACATGGTACGCTGCTACTTATATCATATTTTTCGTTAATACGATTTCCGAAATACTAAGCAGAAATGGGTGTTTGAATGTATCACTTTCATAAAGAGAATTAAATGCAAATGCCTGTTTATGCTTTGGGTATGTTTACATACCATATATCTACAGTTCTCAGCGTGTTTGTATACTTTACATGTTCTGGGTACATTAAATGGTGTGTATTAGATGGTAACATTGCGATGTCTGGATACATTTACTTTACAGTTAAAGATCCTTACTAGGTATTCATTGAAACAAACTTTACAATATCTGTATTCAAATAACTACTGCAGTGAGCGTGATTAAAGACTTTCACTACATGGTCTTGAAGTTGTTCTTCACGACTTTTGTATAAAGGCCTAATAATACAGATTCATAGAACCCGAGTTTGAGGAAAACAATGCAAAACGGTATAATACGTTTTTTGCAAACACAGTGTATTATGTTGGTGAATTTCGTGACTCGTATGTCTCTTATGACAGAGATAATAAAAAGGGGTGAAACGGTTTACCGGGGTGTATTCGTATCGCGGTATTTATTGACGGTTCGGTTCACCGAAAAATTGCTTTGAAAAAACCGTACCGTTCGGTTTTGATAAAGTTCGTTTTTATCTACTTTACTCGTGCATTTCCCTGTCAAAAACACTTGAAAATGTCACTATAGTGTCAGCACAAATTATGATATTCTATTAAATTTCATTCTAGACTAGTTCAAAGTTCACAAGACATCCTTACGTAGTCGTAGATCGAACTTCCGTGTTATGACTCGAGTGGACATGTCAACAAAAGTTAATGCGATATGAATAAACTATTTGACAGAAAGTTACCGTATATTGCAAGGTTTAAATTATCAAGTTGATTCTAAAAATTAGGGGTTCAAAGAATGGGGTCGACATTCAGATTTAAACTTCAAGGCAGATGAAAATGTAACAATATTATCGTTTATGTTCAGTTTTCATTTGGAAAACCTTTTCTATATTTAGAACTAATTGAGAAGTAACTACCTTTGTGATTGGTCAAAAAATTACGCGTCATTGGGTTCTCGTACTACAGTCATGCCGATTGGTTGACATGTGTCACGTGATACATGTGACATGAGATTTCTTTATCTATCGTTTGACATGTCGACAGTTTACTACAAAGTTTTGACAGGTTACATGTGAGTGTTTTCACCGGGTTCTTTATTCAAATTCATGAACAAACACATAAATAAAAAAATAACCGACTATTTCACAAGTTTCTGTGAGTAAAGAATGCAAAATTAATTTCCAAATCTAGAAGAGACTACACCATGCGGGCGACATCATGGTAGTCGGTAAGTTAGTGTAGATTTTATTAATCATTAACTACGTTTAAATAGATAAAGAACGTAATTGTTTCATATTTATTGAATATCAATTGAGAAATCAAATGAACTTCCTCTGAATTAATGAATTTCTATTTTCTTGACAAAAGAAGTTTGATAATTTTCCCGTTTTATATGCTAGACAACGTACACTTTGTATTTAATTTTCTGATTGGCTAAGAAAAGGGAAGTCCCCAAGTTAACCAATGACAAGGCTAATAACAAACAATAGAGTTTCTGATGTTGACTCCTGCTTACACTTGATATGTATACCATTAAAACAATAATTAAATAGACACAGCAAGTCAACAGTTGTACTTTTTATTTCTAAGATATTACTTTTCACAAGCAAGTTTACATGGCAATTAACTGTAAGCTTGACCTTGTAGTTTACTTGCTCCGGGAGTCTGGCAATGAAACATTTTCACAGCTGTTTAATAAATAACAAAAGTTATGGTTATATACAGTAAATAAACATTCCTTCATGTGTTGAAAAACAAAATAAGAACAACATAAGTAATTACTTAATCAACTTAAATATCACTGATTTTCTTTATTGAATTTGTTGAATGTGATTTCAAATTGTTATTTTACTGTCTAGTCATTTTAGATGAAATTACAAATAAGAATTTATGGCACATGCAAAGCCCAATTGAACCTTTTTATTCTAAAAAAATAAATTCACTCACCACTCCGTGTGTGATTAGTCAATTTGATTACCAGATGATTTGCAGTGCTTGTTATTTTGAGTGTCCAGGGCTTAATTTAGCTCTCTTTTGAATTATTTGAATGTTTTCCTGTCAACTATTTCCAAATTTAAAATTATCTGTGAAATTCATCTGTTATTTTTATTGTTGAGGAGTGGTATTGAACTTTTGAAGAACCGAACCGAAAAGTACCGAACCGAGAGCTCTGTACCGCAATACGCACCGAACCGTGGCATAGGCGTACCGTTTCACCCCTAATAATAAATATGTGTATAGTCGCAACATGATCTTCATAATAAGGCTTTAAATCGATTTTTAATAATGCGAAATAAGTTTCATATCACTAACATTACAGATAAACAGAAACCACTTGTCTTTTAAAAATGTCCAATGTACATGGTGTGAGAATCAGGGACAATGTCTGTGTTACATCCGGATACTGTACAACAGTAGTAGCAGGAGAGATCTTTCTTCTTTGATTGTGCAGGGTTAAATTGTGTACACTCATTTCGATATGATGTCCCACGCCACCATTTAGAGTTGCAGTCAATGTCAGATCCACAACTGTAAAATTTAAATCAACCATATGACAAAACTGATTAAATAAACAAAATATAATTCTAATCTTCCTGAGTACACGTACGTGAAACGTAAAATTCAAAAGGACAAAAGAGAATGAATAATTCTAAGTTCATACCAGACATAGAATGCTAGCATACCGCCATCGCTTGGTATGGACACGTTTTTTTAAAAAGTGTTTTTTAACATGTGATTGTTTAACACACTCATTGAGTATAGTTACTCAAATTATTGATATTTGGTTGTGTCAATCATTTTAAGATTTCCGGAAATTTATGAATAATATGAAATCTAAATCATCTAAATACTTAAACTACATTTTTGTGCATGTATGAATTATGAAAAATAATAACGTGTATGCTTTGCTCATATCACATACTGATGATGGCATTTAGTGAAAAACAAGAAGTCTGACGAAATAGCCATAGCTGTCCTATCAAATGAAAATAAACTGCATTTAAATATTATATCATGACCATGTTACAAATGATAAGTACGAAACTGTGAAAGAATCATACTTTAAATTAATTGTGATTAATAAACTTATGATGATGGTCTTGAAATATGACATTATATATATTGTGGTGACCGTGATAAGCGTGGTAAGCGTGGTTACTAAGAGGTATTGGGTGTCAATTGCATCACTTGCTTCATAAAATATATAACAACAATGTCACTTGCTTCGTAAAATCTATAACAACGATAGCCGTAGTTTGATGTCCCATACCAATTGAGCATAACAACATGGGCATTTGCAGTATGTGTAAACATTGTAAGTGACAAACAACATTCAAACTCAATGTTAGAACCACAGCTAGAATCCATCCAATCAACCTATCTCATACCTTTTAGCAACATAAATCGTCCCGTTGATGTAATTATGCAGGTGGTTCATACAGTAAGGTTTCGAACTGGGACATTGTTGTAAGGGGTTGTTTCCAGGAGCACCACAGAGAGATCCAGAACAAACCTCACACTCCCGTGGTGACACTGAAAGAAATATAGCAACGTTTCATGTAAAGCTATTTGGATTGACGAAATAAGAACATGCAACTGTCATACAAGATACTTCAAACTCTAAATGCACAAAAACAATTCCGCCACTCGTAACATGTAATGTAGTGTCAGCTTAATCAAATTCCTAGGATAATGAAATAACAAAAATAATCCGGGAAATGAGCAAGAATAATGTTATATCAACGATGAATAAAAACGTTTTTGCAACAACTACCATTTGTTTTTTCTTCTTCTTAAAACCAGTAGCATAATAACATGATAAGTTGTCATGCATTAGTTTATAATTGGTAGTTATCGCTGAATGACGACAAACAAATCCTGGAAATACTTGAGTAGGGCTTAATTGAATATACACTACATGCCATGATGTCTAGATAAATTCCATTCAAAGCGATATCATAACATGGTTCCCTGTATGAGAGAAGATATGTAATACTTTGCAATTTAATGGGTACCAAACTAATTCTGAAAAGTCTTTGTTTAGCGTTTTAAAATATAATTCCATGTAATAAATAATACCTGTATTCACCATACACTGCCAATGCCTACCTAAACATGAAGCTGAAGCTGACCAATGTCCTGAAGACAAACACGTCATATTCAGGGAAGATGGTATGTAGCCTTTAGAACATTGTACGTGACAGATGTCGCCCGGCTTGGCGGTTGTACAGTTGTAGACACCATTTGTCAACTTTGGAGGAGTTGGACATTGTACTTCTAAAATAATGAAGGCAAATAACATATTCTCCATGCGAAAGTGTTAATGATTTACCTGAAACACCATTTATGTCTTTTTCATCCAAAAGTAAAATCGTAATTTGTTATCGTCTCATCATACCTAATTTCAATCAGAGTACATTGAGTACTCATCGAGGAGAATTGGTAATAAACCATATGTTGTATGATGAATTGATAATTAAATTTTGTCATTGGCTTTTATAAACTAAATATTTCCATACAAATATCTAACATTTTTGAATAAATGTCATTGTTTATACATACATGGTTGAAAAACCAACATTGCCCAACGCTTCCCCCTGGAGCGTTCCTCAAACTAGATTAAAACTAGATAAAAAGGGATGCTACCCGGTATAGGTGGCGCTTGAGCGACGTGACATCGGTGACGTCATCATTCCCTAGTGCAAGCGAGCAAAAAACCCAAACCTAGGAGGGGAGGAAGGGCGGGAAGCGTAGTGAGACGCTGACCGTCAAAATAGAAAGCTAGCGAAAGTAACATTCACTCGCAAGGAAACCCGCTAGGCGTACGATCACATGCTTACACAACTCACGAGGAAAGCAGGGTGGCGAGAAGCTGACCCTCAAATAGAAAGCTAGTGAGAGTAACACTGACTCGCAAGGAACCTCGCAAGGCGTACACTCACATGCTAACATAACTCACGAGGCAAGCAGCGTAATGAGACGCTGACGCTCAAACAGAAAGCTAGTGAGCGTAACATTCACATGCCAGGAAACTTGCAAGGCGTACACTCACTCGCAAGGAAACAGGAAAGGCGTACACTCACATGCTACCACAACTCACGATGCAGGCAGCATAGTGAGACGCTGACCCTTAAAATAGAAATCTAGCAAGAGTAACACTCACTCGCAAGGAAACTCGCAAGGCTTACACTCACATGCTAACACAATTCACGAGGCAGGCAGCGTAGCGAGACGCTGACCCATAAATAGAAGGCTAGCGAGAGTAACACTCACTGGCAAGGAATCTCGCAAGGCGTACACTCACATGCTAACACAATTCACAAGGCAGGCAGCGTAACCAGATGCTGACCCTCGAATAGAAAGCTAGCGAGTGCAACACTCACTCGCCAGGAAACTTGCAAGGCTTACACTCATTCGCAAGGAAACTGGCAAGGCGTACACTCACATGCTACCACAACTCACGAGGCAGGCAGCGTAGGGAGACGCCGACCCTCAAATAAAAAGCAAGCGAGAGTAACACTCACTCGCAAGGAAACTTGCAAGTTGTACACTCACTCGCAAGGAAACTGGCAAGGCGTAGACTCACATGGTACCACAAGTCACGAGGCAGGCAGCGTAGTGAGACGCTGACCCTCAAATAGAAAGCAAGCAAAAGTAACACTCACTCGCAAGGCAACCCGCCCCTAGGCGGACGCTCACAAAGCGTACCCCTACATGCTAACACAACCCACAAGGCAGACAGCGTTGCGAGTCGCTGACCCCGTAGTTGAAAGCTAGCGATATCAACACTCACAAGGCAACCCGCCCCAGAGGCGGATGCTAGCAAAGCGTACCCTTCCACGCTAACACAACTCACAAGACAGGCGAGAGTGTCCTCACATGCCAACACCAATCACGAGGCAGCAGCGTAGAGAGACACTGACCCTCATGTTGAAAGCTGGTGAGACGGACCCTCGCAAGGCAACCCGCCCCAGAGGCGGACGCTTGCCAGGCGGAGGTCTTGCCTCAGTACGCTAGAGCAACCTGTGACCCACCCACCAAGTGGCAGCGTAACGAGACGCTAAGCCATAAGGATAGATTACAATACAAAACTTTATTCCATTGAACAATCCCAACATCAAAACATATTATTGATGATGGTGACATTTGTTTGTATTATGTCTTAAATTTAGTCACTCAGTCCTGCATCCTAACCGTTCCTTTAACTGGGTTGTCTGTAAAGTAAATGTTCTACAGGTTGTGAAGATGATGAAGATCAGAAGATGAAGTGATGTTTTGAAAGTTTTCTACAAATTATTTAAAAAACTATAGATCTAATATGTCGTGACAATGATTAATACATTAATACTAAAAATACTATAATTTCCACAAAAAACATAATTCAAGATGAGTACAGTTCAGGATGGTGACATAATATTCATTAAAGAATTGTGTTATGATTTTAACTGAAACGCCCATTCTTAAACGTAATATACAATATACTTAAACAGTCCAACGTCACGCAAGTAAAAACTCCACAACTTCACCATTGTGTCCAAGTAGGTGTTTGATTGGTATTATATATTTATTCGTAGTGGGTGTTACTGAAAGGACACAAGGAACATGTCTATACCCGTAAAATATCAGACGTTTGAATGAAGGAAAGCATGACATGGATTATCACATCAATTTGAAGGTCATACCTCTGCAACTAGATGATCCAAAGGAACCTTCTGGAGCTGTTGATAGCCCAGGTGGACAATGTACACATTTCATCGTTGTTTCATCCTGATAGGTTCCAGCAGGACAGATAATACAGGTTTGTTGAGGCTCGGTGACATAGTATCCTTTTGGACATCCACCTTGAAAGCAGGAATTCAAGCAATTCAAATATACGATAATAAGGTACGACAATATCCTCTCCCAAAAAGTTATTCCGGCCTCTGTATGTTCTCCTTTTACTTATATATGCCAAATTTCAGATACAAGCGAAGGGATAGCGCACCAGTAAGAAGTTTCGGGTCAAGAGGTCCGTAGGATCGAATCTCAAAAGGGTCAGGGCAATTTTGTAAAGAGGTAAAGAAAGTTATGCATGCAGTAACGTTTTGGTATAATGCAACACTGAATTTCAGCACAGTACCAACCTTGGTTTGCTAATTCCGACCGATACTGGCACGTGCACAATGCAAAGCCACATTGGTGTTATAAGCTTTATCCCTGCAATAATACTACCAGCCTAATATATATAAAAGAAATACCTCTGGTGCGTCGTTTAAAAACTGGCAAAACATGGTCGCCACCACTTGTATTAAATGGTTAATAGATTATACAGGAAAATGTTGTGGTATTCATGGGTTAACCTTAAGGAAAGATTCTTGTTTATAAACACCAATACCAGTCACTCCAGTCCACGAAAGGCAGTGAGGTTCTGAACCATGAACATTTTCAACCTCAAAAAATCATTTGTAAACTCAAATATTAAATTGTGATTTTGCTCAGTTATAACACATTTACAATTAATTATTTTCACGTTAAATATATAGAGGATATCTGTCTTTTCTTGACTAATACCATGTTAATCTCATCGAGTGAGGTAGAAATGTTTTATTTTCACAAGTGAAAATATATTACTTTTCAACCTCACGAGATGAGATAAACATGGTATGTGTCAAGAATTGACGGATATTCTATTCATTATATGATGTTATCCTTGTAATTACGTCCGAAAAGGGTCGTTTCTAGCCGAACGGCCGCTAGGAACAGCCCGTCACCAGAGCAAAACTGTGACGTCATAAGCCAATTCGCCGCATGAGACCATTGTTTTATGACGTCAAATTATATCAGTCACTGTTCAAAGTGAACATGTACGTTATTTTCACTGTAGCTTGATAGGCAGTTTATTTCACCGATTAATTCTGGTATTTTATCGCTGGTCATTATAATCAAATATCATGTTGAAAAATGGGATAAAAAGTGATGAAGCCAAACTGTATTTAAATCTTATGCGGATAGCATTATCTACAGTGTCAACTAATTATGATATCCGAATATTGAAAACCATTCTCACTTGTAATGTCAATGGTAAAGGTGCAGTTTGCCGTATTCCCTGCAGTGTCAACAGCCTTGTATGTCACAGTGTGTTTCCCGATTTGAAATTCACTCCCGGGTTTTAATATCGTTACAATCGTTACATTGACAGGATTGCTTTCCGGAATATCAGTTGCAGTGGGTTCAGACCACGTGACCCCTGTTGATGTCTCCCCAGTCGCCAAAACAAGTCTTTTATTGGCAGGACAGTTGACAAATATTGGAGCAATTGTGTCTAGAATATAACAAACATCATATTGATCAATTATCATTGGATATGTTACCTTATGGTAGCAGCAAACTGCATGTAATATATAATGTGCATGGACTGTATCGCTTAGAAAAACGCTGAAAGACAAATATCACTATGGACTCATACATCTCACTCAACGCTATTTCTAAGTACAGGTGCATTTGTTTGTATTTATTGAAATATTTGGCATATTCATCTTCTGCATATGTGGGGTCCTCATGCGGTCATTAAGAGACAAACGTCATATGTTTTGGAGAAGTATCTGACCTTTGATCATTATAAAAAGTTTTGTTGATACTCGCCAACGCAAAGTGAGATCTGTGACCAGTGTTCATCCTCCATGCATTGAATCGACTGGTTAGATATTGGTGTGTATCCAACTTCACACTGCAAGCTGCATGAGGTGCCTGAGGTGTACTTGGAGGTGACTGCCGGGCAGATGTAGGCTCCATTTGGAATTATTGGTGGTGTCGGGCATATTATTTCTTGATAAAGGAAAACATGTCATTTTCAAAATAAGGGAAAACTAAAATTAATGTTCAATTCATAATTAGTTTCTTGATTTGGATAATTTATATTTACTGTATGATTAATTGAAGGTACCGTGACGTGTTGCATATATATGCAAATGCAACCTGAGTAAGGTGACAGCTTCTTATCTCCCACTCTCATTCTCATCTTCCACTGACCATGTCTCATTAACGTAACACATTATGACAGAATGAATCCTAGGTTTGAATCCAGAGTCACAATGCAGGATACATAATCATAATCATAAAGTACATTTGTATAGCGCTATGTCTCCATGCTATAGCATGCTCGAAGCGCACAAACACACACACAACATACATACACAAAGAGAAAAAGGAATTATCCAAATAGAAATGTTTTCAAAGATTTCCGGAAAGACATGAGAGATGTACTCAGTCGGAGTTCAAGGGGCAGATTGTTCCATTGAACTGCTGCTGCATAGGCGAAAGTTCTCTGGCCATAACTGGAGGTATTTGCTTTAGGAACAACTAAAAGATTCTGGTTTTCAGAGCGCAGATTTCTTGAGGGAACATATTTGACAATGAGTACAGACAGATAAGTTGGGGCTTCTCCACTGAGACATTTGTAGGTGAGAGTGAGAATCTTGAATGATATTCGTTGACGGACAGGTAACCAGTGAAGTTCTCGGAGAATGGGTGAGATATGTTCCTTCTTTGAACAGAGAGAAACGAGGCGTGCAACGGTGTTCTGAATACGTTGGAGTTTGTTTGTTAAGTTGATTGGGGATCCGGCAAGGAGACTGTTGCAGTAGTCTATTTTAGACATCACGAGGGAGAGAACTAGAACTTTGGCTGAGTCTTTAGTGAGATATTTTCGGATGGAGCTGATGTTGCGTATTTGCAGAAAACAAGATCTTGTAAGACTGCAGATACACTCGCTATAAACAGAGTGAAATGTTTGGTTCCACTCGTAACTTCCATTGTTAACAAGGGGAGGGTCGGACATGTTTTTTCTGAAAGGAATTGTCAAAATAAAATGTTGAAAATGTATCCCAGTTTCACCTGTTTTCGGCGACATAAGAGCGATTCGCCGTAAAAGTTTAATTGTGGTAAAATAATAAAAATAGTTTTCATTCATGTCAATCTACGTAACTTTGGGAAAACTCACTATTATGAATTATGATTCTATCGGCATCATCCGCCGAGAAAGTCCGCCATGAAGAGTGTGACCTATATTTGGCATCCTGTGCATTACGTCACCTGTTTTCGGCGGTGATGTTCTACCGCAAATAATATGGTGTTTCTTTTTTTGCGGGAACCCGAAGAGGCAAAAAGACATTGTCTTATTACTTAGAATCAACCAGAATTAAATAAAATTGTCAAATGTGGAAATATTGAAAACCTATGAGAAATAAATCAGAACTTATCATTTACACTGTTTATGAAGTCACACTTCACACTTCTCTTCAACTGGGCTCTATTCTCAATATGGCGAGAAACACTGATACATTATCCCGTGTCTGTAGACATTATGAAATTGATAACAAGGTCATCCCCATTTTAATTTAACCTAAATCAACCCGCACATGGCTGTATTTGTCTAAAAAATTTCCAAAAATTGATGAACCGTTATTATTTATTCAATAAGCATGACCAAAAAATCCAGGAAATAAAAAATGAAAGTCGCCTCGGTAATTTTTTGTAGAATTTTATTGTGAAGTGAAAAAAAGTTTTAAGAATATAAGGCTATTTTTTTATATGTAATATATTTCTTGGTACTCTGGTCTTCCTGTTTTTCATAGTTGAAAATGTTGCGTCCAGGTCGAGTTGCCGTGACCACAAATAAAAATGTTTGCAGTTTGACATTTGACCCTCCGCCCGTTCTCGTAAAATAACGCAAGATTACCAATCGCCGAAAACAGGAGAACGCCGAATTCATGTTACGGTGGGATACAGTTTGCCACTCTCTGTCATTTTGCCTATATCTGCACAAGCTGATGAAATCATATCTTGGTGAATAAGTTGAATACTTCTAAATCACATTTAAAGGTTGGCATCTAAGATATTGTACATCTGCTCAAAAGACTTGACTTTCAATAACAATAAACGAACTCGAAGCTGTCTGAAATTACAGATGTGTAATATTTGAAATAAAAATCGTCATTGACTAGTTTATTAGTTTATTTTACATTTTATTTCTAAATGGCGCTGTAGCTTATCAGGCTTTAAATAATTATAAAATATTAATGATTACTTATATGAAATAGGATAAAAGTTACAAAGTTTTGTTAGAACCTCACTTTATCTTTCTCAACAACCATTTCTCAAAGCACATATAACAACTCACATATCTGGGATTACCTCCCTTATTTTCTATATTCACTGAAATGAAGAGCACATAAAATATCTGTTCAGAGGTCTGTTCGCTACAATAGGTTTTAAAGGTGGTGACCCCTGTGGCCATATTTGGGGTCATGTGGTCACGAAATCCACAATGCCCGAGGAGTCTGCACACAATTTTGTTAAACTCGCTATACCTTTTGGAACTGGAGAAGAAGATGATAATAGGCTATTGATCCCTGTGACCCTATTTGGAATTATTGGGTCACAAAATCTACTATTTAGAATCCCCATTGGTCACGGATGTTGCAAACAACTTTTCAACTCTCTAGAGTCATTGGTTCTGGAGGAGAAGTCGAAAAGGCGAAAAGTTTGGGGATTGACAGATGAGCTAAAAAGCTTTTTAAATCCACATCCAGGCTCCGAATTGCACAGATGATCATTTGCAAAAGGTGACCAAATGTTAACATGGAACAACCACCTAAGCATTTCATCATAATGCGGAAAAGAAAAAAGAATGTTCATGACCGACACATGACGATGCCATCTGACTGTGTTGTATTTGACTTGTAACGTCTTGAACAAGGCAGATTATAATACACTGACACAGGAGCAGTGTATATGTTCAATTGGTTATATTTGGAGGATCAGGTGATACCATCTGTCAAACAACGACAACAAATTGAAAAATATTTGGAAGCAAACTGTTTTCTTATAATAATGACAAATTGGATCAATAAACAAAGTAAACAAATTTTTCTTTTTTCTCATGATAACGGTTGCCATCCAAAGATATATCACACAATTTGTTAATAACTTATGAAGGTAATTGCCAAATATTTAAGAAATAAAGTTCGCTGTACCCCATTGTGTTTTGTAATAAACTTTAGTTTTGCCCTGAACTATTATAGTAAAAGCACGAGGATTACTGCAGCAGTTGCACACCATGGAAAGCAGTACACACTGTATTGTTTGCGATGTATGAGTGCAGACAACTGACGCGAATCGACGTTATGTTACCATGTTCGCATTTGATCACAAGGGGGAAGAGCGGGATCGCTATTCAATTGTTACGTCACTAAAAAACGAAAACTTTATTGTCTGATAGAGTATTTTTTTTTATTATTGCTCTAACTGCTAAACATCTCAGAAATTTCAACAGGCATACTATCTCACCTATACATGAAGCAGGTGTTGACCATGTATCGGAAGTCTGACAGGTTATGTCTGACTTTGATGCACTTGGTTTGTATCCAGTTGAACACTGTAGGTGACAGACGTCGTTCAGTTTGTGACTTGCAGAAGAAGCACATGTGTATGTTCCATAGGAAACTACGGGTGGTGAAGGACACTTGATCTCTGATAAAGAGAGAAAATGGAGAACATGTTATATGCATTTTTTCTGTTTTCAATGGATAATTTCACTTGACTTTGTTTGCCTGCAGTTCATTTAAATAATCTTATCAAACATCATAAGAAATTATACAATTACAAAAATGTATTGAGAAACATTTGAGAATACTGAACAAAATGAGTTATGGTAGAAATAGATAGGTGTGAATGTCAATAGATTAAGTATCTCACCTAAACATGAAGCAGGTGTTGACCATGTATCAGAAATCTGACAGGTTATGTCTGACTTTGATGCACTCGGTTTGTATCCAGTTAAACACTGTAGGTGACAGACGTCGTTCAGTTTGTGATTTGCAGTGGAAGCACATTTGTATGTTCCATGAGAAACTACGGGTGGTGAAGGACACTTGATCTCTGATGAAGAGAGAAATTGGAGAAAATTGGGTATGCATTTCTTCTGTTTTCAATGGACACTTTAACTTGACTTTTTGTTCCTGCAGTTCATTTAATAATCTTATTAAACATCTTGAAGTATTATTGTGTATTAAATTTTATAAATGATAAAAATGTCCCAAATGTATTGAGAAACCTTTAAGGATACTGAACAATATGAGTTATGGTATGAATACATTGGTGTAGTGTCAATAGATTAAGTATCTCACCTAAACATGAAGAAGGTGTTGACCATGTATCAGAAGTCTGACAGGTTATGTCTGACTTTGATGCACTTGGTTTGTATCCAGTTAAACACTGTAGGTGACAGACGTCGTTCTGTTTGTGACTTGCAGAGGAAGCACATGTGTATGTTCCATGGGAAACTGGGGGTGGTGAAGGACACTTGATCTCTGAGAAAGAGGGAAATTAGAGAACATTGTTATATGCATTTCTTCTGTTTTCAATGGATAATTTCTTAATTTAATTAACTGTAAATGGACAACACATGATGTGAATAATATGATTAAGTAATGTGCAAAATATGGTTGATGTACACTCAATGGTCACTGAGAAAGATGGAATGATGGAAGGACGGAATGAGCGCAATATACCCCCACTTACTAAGAACAGGAATACTTTCTGGATAACGTCTTTAATGTGAAACACACAACGTTTCAGGGTATATGCTCACTCCTTCATCAGGTGGAAACACCAAAATAACAAAATACGAATCAATTATATAGGAAACAAAACAATGGTGAGGAAACTCAATCAGGGAGATTAACATGCATGTGATTGGTATACAATCAAGATTTGTAATACAAAGAGGATTTGCAATACAAATGCGAGGGAGTAAGGTATTCATTTGTGAACAAACATGAAGAAGGTGTTGACCATGTATCGGAAGTCTGACAGGTTATGTCTGACTTTGATGCACTAGGTTTGTATCCAGTTAAACACAGTAGGTGACAGACGTCTTTCAGTTTGTGACTTGCAGAGCAAGCACATTTGTATGTTCCATGGGGAACTAGGGGTGGTGAAGGACACTTGATCTCTGATGAAGAGGGAAATTTGAGAACATTTTATATGCATTTCTTCTGTTTTCAACGGACACTTTCACTTGACTTTGTTTTACTGCAGTTCATTTCAATAATCTTATCAAACATCATTAGAAATGATACAAATTACCAAAATGTATTGAGACATCTTTTAGAATACTGAACAAAATGAGTTATGGTAGAAATAGATTGGTGTGAATGTCAATAGATTAAGAATCTCACCTAAACATGAAGCAGGTGTTGACCATGTATTGGAAGTCTGACAGGTTATGTCTGACTTTGATGCACTTGGTTTGTATCCAGTTAAACACTGTAGGTGACAGACGTCTTTCAGTTTGTGACTTGCAGAGGAAGCACATTTGTATGTTCCATGGGGAACTAGGGGTGGTGAAGGACACTTGATCTCTGAGGAAGAGGGAAATTGGAGAACATTTTATATGCATTTCTTCTGTTTTCAACGGACACTGCTCACGTCTTCATCAGGTGGAAACAACAAAATAACATGGATGGTAATCAGAGCTGATAGGTGTTGATCGTAGAGACTTCTCGGACAATCTCCAACAGGAGTGGATGGATAGTATTGATACTTGAATTTGGTGCTCCTCGGATTTTTCCTCTGACAGGAGTTCTAGAGAGGTCAATCCTAAGCACATTTTAGGTTTATTGCAGGCTGTTCCGTTGGAATATCAAACACTTCTTGCAGTTTTCTTTGGTGCCAGTTAGTGTTGTTGATTGACAGGACTTTGGTAGCTTCCCAATTGATGATGTGATCCTTGTTTTTGAGTATGCTCAGATAGGGCGGATTTCTCACCAAGTTTGATTACAGAGCTTGATGTTCCTTGATCATTGTGGTGATAGACCATAGCGTTTCTCCGATGTATTCCTGTCAACAATGAAATGAATTTGTGTTAATGCTAGCTCTTTGGTTTGGTCTTGCAGCGCTGCTTCCTCTGCAACTGGCTTTGAGTAGTTGCTTGAGGGTCTTGCCACTGGAGATTGTTGAGATCTAGGAGATGGTTTGGGTCATTGCAATGATCGTTTTTGGTGAAGGTCATCTACCTTGCGAAAACAGCATATAGGCTGAACTGGAGAGTGCTTAATCTTCAAAGGATGTCATGAAGATCTGAGAGGGGATAGCGTTGAGACAGCGCGTGGGAGTTGATTGTAATGACCTGGTTCAATATGATGTCATTGCCCTATTGTTGTTGTTGAGTTCTTTGAGGGTTTCTTGTGCCAGCGTTCAAGATGAGCAGTGTGGTGGTTTGGTAGGTGGTAGTGTCGGAGAGAGTCCTATTGATTTTGCGTTGGTGGATACATAGGTCTTTGCTGAGAAGGGAGGAATGTGCACGGTTTAGTGCTTTCATGGTAAAGTTTACTGGCTTAATAATAATAATAATAAGAGTATTTGTGTGGTGTCATCCACATCACCAAGGGACATGCTCTAAGCGCATAACATATATACAGTTCCAGCATATGTACAGTCACTATATACAAGGAGTCAGTGCACAATTTAGAGGTAGTTCTTGAAAAGGTGGGTTTTCAGGTTGCTTTTAAAAACTGACACTGATGGTGCGGTTTTGAGTTCTGATGGTAGAGCGTTCCAGAGTTTAGCAGCAGCATGTGAGAAGGAATTTGCGCCAAATGTTTCTAGTTTTTATGAAGGTACGACAAGCAAGTTTTTCTGACTGGAGCGGAGAGATATTGTGGGTTTATGCAGTGTTACCAGGTCCTGGAGGTATGCTGGCCCGATGTTGTTGATGGACTGATAGACGAGAGAGAGTATTTTGAATTGGATCCTCTCGCGAATACGAAGTTAGTGCAGAGAATTGAGGGCAGGTGTGATATGGGATCGTAGTTTAGTTCTTGTGACAATGCGAGCAGCATGGTTTTGAATTCTTTGCAGGCGTTGTAGCTGTTCTTCAGTGATACCAATTCATAAACTGTTGCTCGTCTAGGCGTGAAAGAAGTAGAGTCCGAACAAGAGTGCCAGTTGCTTGGATGGTTAGGACATTGCGAAGGGGGCCAATATTTCGGAGATGGAAGTGGCAGGTTTTGCATAGATAATTTACATGATGTTTCATATTGAGGTCTAAGTCCAGATAAACACCAAGATTGCGGACAGATGGTGACAACGGATAGCTGGCATTTCTCTCGTCTTTGGCGCGGTGCAATTATGATGGCTTCCGTTTTGCTATCGTTCAAGACTAGTTTGTTCTTCGTCATCCAGGACTCTACCTCACCAAGGCAAGATTCCATATTTCCCTTGACCTTCTGTTGACTGCAGAGATTTGGTTTGAAGCTGTCTAAAAGTTGTTAATCATCTGCGTAGAAATGCCGCCCAATGAGATAATTTGAGATAAGTTGTCCAAGTGGACTTGCTGATGTGAGTCGCCTTCTTTTTTCGTTGAGCTGTTGATGTCGGACCACAAATCACTAGATTAGGTTGAAATACAATCAGCATGTTTGAATCAATATGATATATCTCGTAGATCACTTTTTTTAACATTATCGATGAGCTTGCACGCTTGATATATGACACTCTATATACTGAGTTTGTGACATATAACAGTATCTCGTGGCCCCGTCTGGAGGCAGAATGGGCTTAAGATCACACCAATTGTAAAACAATCGTTACCAGACATATCTATAATTGGCATATATATTTATATATATGCTAAATATGCTGTAATGATGCTTGACAGTAAGGGACTTTCAGTGACGCCAACACAATTCTTCGTTTGGGTGCATACAGTACCTGGGAGAGCAACATATATACGGGCTTAGGAACGTTTTAAGTAGTTGAATTCAAGCAAAACAAAATGTACTGAAGGTGTACCTCAAACATCTATTAAACATCAACAGGCATACATTTCAACAGGACATATGCAGCACTTCATCCAGAAAGTTATTCACGAAATTCAATTGTTTTCAAATTATTTGGCGTTTTAAGTTTGTTTGTTGCTGTCACCATGTCTCCCGCTGCAATTACTTAATGAGCTAAAAGGATCGACACACAGCTTTTACGAGTAGTAACCATTACATGTTTCATTCAATTGTTATAATATCGCGCTAGGAACAGGTGCAGCGGCTCATGAGATATCACGCAAACAAGATTTTATCCCCTAAAAATTCAAAATATCATAGCGACCTTGAAAAGATGGTCAAGATCACCTAAATCAACTGGTCTCAGCGTCTTCCCCAATTGAAGACTTGAAGCCTATAGGTGCAGCAGTTCATGACAAATCGTGCTAACAACATTTAAAAAACTGGTCAAAGTCTCGTAGTGACCTTAAAAATGAGGTCAAGGTCTCCCAAACCCACCTGTGTCTGCGTAAAGTTGACATAGAAATTAGTAATAATTGGTGTAGATTCACAAGCAATTGACTCTTTTGCATTTCAACAGCCATACTATCTCACCTATATATGAAACAGGTGTTGACCATGTATCAGAAACGTGACATGTAATATCTGAGTGTGATGTGATTTGTTTGTATCCACTTGTACACTGTAGGTGTACCAAGTGTATACCAATCGCATGCATGTTAATCTCCCTGATTGAGTTTCCTCACCATTGTTTTGTTTCCTATATAATTGATTCACATTTTGTTATTTTGTTGTTTCCACCTGATGGAGGAGTGAGCAAATACCCTGAAACGTTGTGTGTTTTACATTAAAGACGTTATCCAGAAAGTATTCCTGTTCTTAGTAATTTGGGGTATATTTCTTCCATCATTCCATCTTTCTCAGTGACCATTGAGTGTACATCAACCATATTTTGCACATAATCATATTATTCACATCATGTGTCGTCCATTTACAGTTAATCAAATTACAGTTAATCAAATTAAGAAATTATCCATTGAAAACAGAATAAATGCATATAACAATGTGTTCTCCAAACATGTTCTCCAATTTCCCTCTTTCTCAGATATCAAGTGTCCTGCACCTACCCCAGTTTCCAATGGAACATACACATGTGCTTCCTCTGCAAGTCACAAACTGAACGACATCTGTCACCTACAGTGTTCAACTGGATACAAACCAAGTGCATCAAAGTCAGATATAACCTAGCAGATTTCTGATACATGGTCAACACCTGCTTCATGTTTAAGTGAGACACTTAATTTTTTGACATTCACACCAATCTATTTCTACCATAACTCATTTTGTTCAGTATTCTAAAAGGTTTCTCAATAAAGTTTGGATAGGGGACGAACAACTGTAATGTCCTCTAAGAGGAGCAGGGCACTTGATCGTTGAGACGTTTAATGTTGTAGAAATAAAAATAGGTAGAGTTTGCTTTTGCTGACACTTTGATGACATAGTTGAAGCTGTTATACATGGCTGTTTTCAGTGGGTTTTATCTGAACATCAAAACCTGGTTTAGGAATCAGAGTGAAATCCAACCTAGTCTTTGAAAGCTGACTCACAGAAGCAATTTAATCATATCAATGGTAACTGTTTGTATCCTTATCAATTGAATGACTCACAGAAACCAAAACAGAAAGAGACATCAACGAGCAGAGTGGGTTTTACATAAAGGTAAATGATATAATAATAATAAAATACAAGAGCATATTTCTCTCATAGAATCGCATACATTCATAACCTACTACTTATGATAAGATTATATGGGAAAATATGAGTAATACTGCGATAATCGATATTATTATGAATTTATGATTCAAAGGTGACGTAGTATCTCACCTATACATGAAGCAGGTGTAGACCATGAATCAGAAACCTGACATGTGATATCTGAATGTGATGAGCTTGGTTTGTATCCACTTGAACACTGCAGGTGACAGACCTCGTTCAGTTTGTGGACTGAAGAGGACGAACAACTGTAATATCCGTTCAGGACTTTGGGAGGAACAGGACACTTGATCTCTGTCATTGAGAAAAATGCAGAAATTAGGCGATTGTGCTGTAGACAGTGAAAATAGATTTCGTTTGAGAACAGTGTGAATCCTATCAGCTAGCAATCATGAAATGAAATGGCTGAATCCTTAATAATAAAAAAATTAAACACAATTGGCAATTCAAAGTATGTTTATTATTTTCACTGAAGTGTGGACAATGAAATCGTTGTTTAAATTGACTATCCACACTTGATGATCTCTTCCGTTGTCATATCATCAACTATTTGTCAAGTGACGAGATTTTCAATGTGATTTTTTGCTGACATTTTAGTTTTAGTTTTCATACGCCTTCAACATTTCCTAATCATTCTTCACAATCTCTGACAGTTCATAACCCGGCTGAGGGAAGCAGGTATCCAAGTACGTTGACGTGTCAGACATAACATTCTGACCCCACGCTATTACGCTGTTCAAACGTCTCTGATGGAGTAGTCATCATCCAGTGCGACCTCGTGCATGGTGACGAGTCTCGGTTGATGCTTCATAGTGCTAATTGGAAGGGTTCACAGGAGATACATTGAACGTTTTTGAAGTGGGAAGCGTGGGTGTGTGTGGTGGTATCAATCACGCAAGTCGAACAGAGACGGTGCAAGTTGCAAGTGCATTAAGGTTGCGCTACAGAGATGAGATCTTGCACTCCCATTTTGTTCTATTTATGCATCGCCATGGAATGGCTTTCCAGCCGAAGAAACAACATCATTGTGCAACCCTGCTCGGACACCAGATACATTGTACTGTTAAACAGGTCTGTGCTTCCATGAGTAAGGGATGCCAATCAGCGATAAACGCTAGTGATGGCGATATCCAGTGTTGAACTAATGCGAGCTTGAGAGCTATGTTATAGATAATGATAAAGTATTAGTTTTATGACAAAACATCATGCATATATAGTACCGTCATGTAAAGTCACACACATCAATTTTCGCGCACCTTTCTTTTCCGGTGTTCATGCGGTTGCCATGCATAACGCTGTGACGTCAGACTTCATGTTTACCAAATACCAGTTGTCTTTGTTTTTTTGCCAACATGATTTGGAAATAAAGGGCATCAATATCTCGATTTCGATCCAAAATTATCTTGCAATATAATGCTAAGAGACTGTGACCCAAAAATTAGAATCATAACTGACAGACGTTCCCGTTTGGTCCTATGTCTTGCCAAATACTGATGCTAAGAGGTCATGACCTCGACAGGTGGGATGCTTCGTGGGGAATAAATCTCCGAAGGCCCATTTTGGACATAATCCTTATATTTTTTAGTTAAATTTTGAATACAAGTTATTTTTGTAAGGCTAAAACCGAACTTGAAGAGTATAAGAAAAGTTAGAGTTTAATACATTAAATTTTTAAGAAAGCGTGATTCATACAATGGAAATCAATAAAATAAGTTTCATGTTTTAAAATGCAAAAGAAAAATACTTTGAATTCATAGTAAAATAATAATATTGATAAAAGTGTTTTGTGAATTGTGTTTGCTCCTGTTAAATGAGGTTTAGACTATAATGTTCAATGTTGCTATCAAAAATTCATGTATTAAAATACTTTTTTACGATATATTTTACTTACATTCTGTAGCATTTCAAGTTGTAAAATGTTTAAGAAATAAGACTTATTTTGTTGTCAAAGTACGATTTTTTCAAAATTTAAAAAACATCTCCCTAAAAATTTCATTTTATTTCATAAGATATGTACAAGCAACAACTCTCATCAATGTGAATTTGTCTCACTTGAAATTAAAAAATTTCAGCACAGAATATTTCTTCTGACCATGCCTTCTCTGTTGTTTTTTGAAGAATGAATTGTTTATAATTTAAACAAGCAAAAAAGTGAGCGTGGCTCACTAATACCCCCGACTGTTTAAGTTTGACATTTTTATTTTACTTAAAGAGAGAGGTGTCTGCACACCTAAGGATTGATAAGCTTTGAAATGTAATTGCTAAGATTAAACTGTTTGTGAAAATGGTAGGACAAGTCACGATCTTCATGTGAAAAAGGTGGTTTAAGTCAAAATAGGAATAAAAGTAACTTGAAAAGGTGTTGGTAATATAATACACTACTGCTATTACCACTGATTTCAACTTTATTTTGGAAATTAATCCATCATAATGATTCATTTGAGTGACTTTAAACAACAGGTACATGGAAGCACACCCCTGAAGGCACAGTGAGAGATATACAGCAGTTTATGGCTGAAAGGAAAGAAAATTTAACTTTTCCCGAAATATAACCAGTGGAAATATAAAATAGTAAAATCAACGAGAACACAGAAGTAGCTTTTGATGAAAGTTACATGAAAAAGAAAATGATGAAGTCAACAAATCACAATACAGAAGTACTCATAGCTTCATTCACTCTAGCTATGATAAAGTAAAAGAATATAAAAAATCGCCAAAAATTCAAAAATTCACCAAATCGTGTTACATTTTGCAATGCACCTCTCCTAGTGGTGAAGGAGACATGTGCCAAGTTTGAAAAGGATGAGATGAATAGTTTTTCTGTAATCGATCGGACAAAAAATGCTCAGAATTTTACTAAGTTAAAAAATACAAAATTCGCCAAAAATTAAAAAATTCACCAATTCGGTTTAAACTTCGCACTGCACCTCTCCTGGTGGTGAAGAAGACATGTACCAAATTTGAAAAGGATGAGACGAATAGTTTGTTTGAAATCGATCGGACAAAAAATGCTCAGAATTTGACTAAGTTAAAAAATATAAAAAATCGCCAAAAATTCAAAAATTCACCAATTCGGTTTAAACTTCGCACTGCACCTCTCCTAGTGGTGAAGAAGACATGTACCAAATTTGAAAAGGATGAGACGAATAGTTTTTCTTAAATCGATCGGACAAAAATTGTCTTCGGACGGAAGGACAGACGGACGGACGGAAGGACGGACAGACGGACAGACGGACGGACGGAGCTCATTTCTATATCCCCCGCCAACTTCGTTGTGGCGGGGGATAATTACTACTCATCTAAAAGACAAAGTCCAAATTATTGCCATGGAAACTGAAAAGAAAAAAACAAATTTAAAAAGTTAAAACCCAAAAAAGGTACATCTACATGATATGGGGAGGCTGTGTACCAAATTTGGTGAAGATTGGTTAAGTAGATTTAGAGGTATGCTCCGGAAACAATGGGAACGCTGACGCCGACGGAAACTCAACCAAAAACAATATGTCTCATGACCCTTCTGGGGATACATAGTGAAATGGATACATGTCTTGCCATACAGGGTTAGAGAGAATGTTGTGGCACTGATTCTTTGTTAAAATCAAATGGATATATCTCTTGCCATACAGGGTTAGAGGGAGCTGCAAACCACATGAAATCATATAACTTTTTTACGGACGTGTCTTACCTTTGTTCTGCGCACCCTCAGTTGTCAGACTAAGATGTCTATAGCCTTGTATGTCCATGTTCAGTAATACTGTCATACATGTACATTAAATATTCAAATTGCTGTTCTGTTTTACGATATTTAAATATCTCTATGACAAGTGTGCAAAATATTCTTTGTTTTATGATGAAAGTATATGTTTTGCTATATTTCTCGATCAGGTTATTAAAGTCATGAATAATATTTGACCCGCCAACCCCCAACCTCCACCCCTTTATTGGGAGCTCTATTTTTCTAATACAAATGGATTAAGCAGATGTGTTTCATGAATATATATTTATAGATTACATAACGAGTGAGTCTTGAATATCGAAAATATTCCAACGAGATATTTTTACATGTGGATTTAATTCACGAGCGAAAGCTATATTCAACACTCATGAGTTATGTAATCTATTTAATACATACGAAAATTTATATTCATTTGAGACAAGCATCAGACTATGTGCGACATTACCGCTTAATAATACTTATACTAGGTAAATTAATCTAGGAGAAGTGAAGTCTTAAAACAGTAAAACATTTAGTCCCGTTTTCCATTACGCTCTAGCTCGCATCTACTTAAAAAATCACATTTACACAATCATTATAACACTGTTTGTCGACATCAATATCTTAAATCAAGATATCAAGAAGAACTTTAACAGCAAACACTGGCGCTGTTGACGTCGAAGGAGGTCGTCAATCCTTGACCGGCTGTTTTCATACAACCGTCCTTGCTGAACGTTTCTACATGCAAGCTTCCTATTTTGCACTTCATGTGTATATCTAGACGTTGATCACATCCAAAACGGATTATGCATACCGATTCTAAGCGCAATCATTTTTAAACTATTTGATTTTACTCCTAAAACACGGAATTCATGTTGACAAAAACACGACCATTGTAAACAAAAGGGAGATAACTCTTCCTAGACTAAATTGAACCAAAATAGTATTGTGATCTAATTACTAAATATTCGAAATCGGAACCCGAATTCTCTATTTTTAGTTTTGCACGTCTATTTTTGCTTTGATGCCAATTTATTAATGTCCAGTCATACAGGGCTTCATATTTTTCATAGAGATACATACTACTTTGTCACGGTGACGAAACGTCATGAACATTGACTTCACACTTCTTTTATGACGGTGCACTATAAATGTGGTTACAACGAGCAGCAGAGTATGCTTGAGAGTACATCTTAGCCTATTTTCTTCTATTTCGTGACTTCGGTAATAAACATTATATTCGAATGTATGTCATACTTTGCTGCACGGTATACAATTGTACGCTCTCGTTCGGGGAATTCTAATAGACTAGAGCACCTGTGTGACATAGACACTCATATAATATCCCCTGTTTACATACCTACACAAAAAGCTGGTCTAGACCACGTGTCAGTTGAGAGACAAGTTATATCCGATTTCAAGGAACTTGCTTTGTATCCACTGGCACAGCTGAGGTGACAGGCAGTATTCAATCTGTGGATCGTTGAATCACAGGCGTAGGAGCCGTGTGCAACGATGGGAGGAACTGGGCATCGAATTTCTGTCACCATGAAATAAATATATCTTGTCATACGAGGTTAGAGAGAATATTGCGTTGAAACAAATTAAACATGTACTCATCTCGTGGAAAAATGTTTTTAAATTGCTGTTCATCTTCCTAGTTACTATCAAAACGGCTGCAGAAACTAACCAAAAGTTTAACAATTCAAGAATATAGTCCACTATACATCACAAATGACATATTTTATGAATAAAACAACATACATCCGAGGCTTTTCAATATTAATTATACTTCTAATAAATAAGTGTTAATTTGAAATCAGCAGACGGGAAAGTTTTTTTTTATATAATCACGATTGATCATTTTTCAGTAAACCAGTGAACTCAGCTGAACATCAAATCATCACGAGGGTAAGTGAAGTGATATCAGAGTATCATCATTACCATCATTCTAATGAAATATGTGATCTTACTAATGTCAAAGCATTATGCATAGATGATACAATATGATATAAATAATTGTATCAAAATGTACAACGCACATTACTAGGTCTCAGGTACGTGATGTATTCCATGGTATGTTTACATACCCACACAGGAAGTCGGTCTAGACCACGCACCAGTTGAGAGACATGTTACACCTGTTTTCTGAGATCTTGCTTTGTATCCACTGCCACAGCTTAGGTGACACACAGAATTCAATCTGTGGATCGTTGAACTACAGGTGTAGGAGCCGTGTGCCACATTGGGGGGAAGAGGACATCGTATGTCTGTAGAATTCACATGGATTTATATAATTTATTATCCTTAGTATGCATTTTGCAAATTATGATTGATCAATAACCAATACAATCAAACCCGTGTTGGCAGATTTGTCATGAGGTATTAATTCCCACAATCTAGTCATGTGTCGAGCATGTTGTTTCCGGTAACAGGTAACGATATATGTCATGATGGGACTCAGAAGCAGGCATCCTCGGTTACCCAGGGTTTATATATGCTCCGTTACCCTCCACTATATCACCCCTGGGAAACTCTATCAGAGAAATCTGTACTAGAATTACCCGCCCATGGCCGGCGTGACGAATTCAGTAACCAATGGAAATGCTCAATAGGATAAAACGGAAATGGTCAAGGGAGATAACCGGTGACGGATGGCTAACAAAATGACCTGGCGTGCTTTGCAACGAAGTGATATGAATTGTCATTGGCTCGCAGGTCCAAGCTGCGTAGCAGTTTGATTAGCTCATGCCGGCCAAGGGTGGGTAATTTAAGTACAGATTTCTCTGATGAAGTTCCCCAGGGTGATATAGGAGAGAAACGAAGCATATATAAAACCTTGGGTAACCGAGGATGAGAAACAGTTAGATTGAAACAAACTTCGACATTTGCAGGGTAGAGTGAATATGCTTATTTCGTAATTGATTTTCCCTTTTATTATACAACACAATTTCCTATACAGACCCTACATCGAAACTCAATTGCAGGTTATTATATAGACAAATACATTTCCTATGAGATGTGTTATTTCATTTGGCATCAAGTTGTTTGTAAAATCTTTGATCGGACATTGAGGCGATCGTAACGGACAGGCCTATGTAGGAAATAATGCATTCTGAGTATGCAAAGTCAAATCTGATATTAAACCAAATTATAGTGGAGCAAGCAATCTTAGCAATTTCTTGTACAGGTACTAAAACGAAAGATTATTCCATTTCCTTTCCAATGATATTAAATATTCGACGCATGATGATAAAGGGTATTTCCGTAAATTGCACAATACGTAACTGATACAATCAAATCTGGTATCAATATGTTTCTTGATTGGGAATAGACATACACATGAACGTGGATATGGATGTCATATCTGAGATATGTTCTAACATTGGAAAGACAATTTTCCGGTCAAACGATAATAAAACTAGTGTCATATATATCAAGGATACTAAAGGGTTAAAGGAGTTTCTGTACCACCATAACAGGTGATTCAATGTTATGTATACATGTACATTGAGGTAACTGCGATATGGGACATGACGCGATATTGGTTCTGTTATAAGTTAATTGCTATATGAAAGGGCATAAATGAATTCACACAGTGAAGACATATTGAAATCCTAAGTTATGTTCTGTCTTGGTAATAAAAACTACTTCGATTGAGTATTTGTAGGAAGGAGTTGAGTTACCAATGTGAATTTGAATTCAGTTTCCTATACATTTTATACAAGGACATAAAATCGGTCAATGCCTGAATCGCAAAATGATGTGACTCGGAAGGTCAAGTTTTAGGAAAAAGGAATTATCTTGAGGACGGTTGACTAATGTTGCGATATACGGTAGGCAAAGTTGTTGTCATTATTCTGTAACATGGTTATATTTGGGATAACACTACCTTCAATAGTACAATTTTGTACTTTTTCCCGCATGGGACTCGGCTCGAAAAAAGTACAAGAATGTGTACTATTGAAGGTAGTGTTATCCCAAATATAACCATGTTATATATCCTCACTATCTAAATGGCAAGTATTTCTTAGTCATTATTCTGAATAACAAGTAGTCAATCTCACACTGTCCGTTTGAAGTAAACAACAACTGTTTAACATTGTCTATGACAAGTTTGTAGTTTCACTTAAAAAAAAGAAGACATAGTCATCCACATTCCCCGCCAGACTCACGAAATCGGAACAAGGGCAACAATTTGAGAATAAATAATTGTACACTTCTTATGTTCATTCCATCAAGGTATTGACACCCTCACACCACACAAGTGATTTGATTTTAAACAGTTTCTGAGAAAAGCTGGAACAGTGTTGAAGAAACAGATCAAGGGCAATAACTCCGATAAAAAATAATCACACGTTTCTTATTTTCGAACTCCATCAAAGTATTTATGCCTTCAAGCATCACACAAAATTTGGTTATCCTATCTTAAATTGTTTCTGAGTTAAGCTGTCCCCTTTGGAGATACCATGAACGACCTCCAAAAATACGGAACAAGGGCAGTAACTCCGACAAAAATAATTGCACGCTTCTCATTTTTAAACTCCAACAAGGTATGTATGCCCTCGAGCCACACACCAAATTTGGTTATCCTATCCTAAACGGTTTCTGAGAAAAGCTGTCCCCTTTATCTCGGATGGACGGACGCACGCACGCACGGGCGGACGGAGCCCAAACCTATATCCCCCTTCCACTTCGTGGCGGGGGATAATAATAACTCAGTAATAATTTTGCAAACGCTGGAGAATCGATGTCTTACCTTGTGAATTATGTACATGTCCTGCAGAGGAAATGAAAAATTTCTTTCATATTTGGTTTATTTGCATATGGTTATTAGTTAGTTAGTATGTGATTAGTAAAATACAATTTAATTTGATTAAAACATGTAAATGTTGAATCATATGTGTTTATTCCTCACGCTGTGGTAAATAAAAAAATTAGCATACCTTGACATGCAGCTGGTGCCGACCACCTACTATTAGACAGACAATTGATATCAGAGTTGGTGGTGCTTTGTCTGTATCCCGGATTACAGTGTAACTGGCACACATCGTTCAGTCTGTGAGTTGTGGATCCAGAGTGACAGGTGTAATTACCATGGTCAACTTTTGGAGGGGCAGGACATGCGACCACTGTTCAAAAGAAGAAGAAAAGCCGAAAGGTTTGATTAGGGTTATGAAGGTGTAGGTTTCGATATTTCTGTGGACTCTTGCCATAAAGGTAAAGAATTGACAACACTAAAGATGTTATCATACCATGACACCAAGCTTGTGCAGACCATCTACTGGTATACAGACATTTGGTAGCAGAATATGAAGAGCTTGGACTGTATCCCGGATTACAGTGCAGCACACATCTGTCGTTCATTCTGTAGGGTGGTGATCCACGCTGACAGACGTAGGATCCATGGGCAACTTTTGGAACAGGACATTCAACTTCTACAACAAATCAATGAAAAATTATTTAAATTGATATAGCAAGCTAAACGAGAGTATAATAACATACTATTTTATAGAATAACATTATCATAGTTATATGTATGCAACAGAGTTACTTTGTTAGAAAGTTTTAATCAAATATGTTAAATTGCACTGAACTATGTCTGTATTTGTTCATTTGTATTGTGTAGAAAACGAACAGGTTAACTTACCTTGACATGAAGCCGGTGCAGACCAACTATCAGTAGATTGACACGTGATGGCAATGTGCGTAGTGCTTGGTCTGTATCCTCGATTGCACTGCAGCTGACACACATCGTTCAGTTTGTAGGTTGTGGATTCAGAGCGACAACGGTAATTACCATGGGTAACGTTTGGAGGACCAGGGCATTTAACAACACCAACTGTGAAAAAACATGTCATCAGTATTACTTAGGAGAATAGTATTAATAAGTGTTTAGCAAGGTTAAGATTGGTGTGAATTGATCTTGAAGAATGCACAGTATTTTAGCAAACGGCATGACCTCTGTGACCTTATTTGGGGTTTACAATTTACACTTCAGAATTCCCATTGAGCAAGGAGTATGTACACAAAATTTCAGCTCCCTAGACCAAGTGGTTCTGGAGAAGAAGGCGAAAAAGTGAAAAGTGTACAGACGGACGGATGGACGGACGGACGCCGGACACCATTCCATGCCATAAGCCCATCGGGCTAAACATAGGATGTTACTAGTGTTGAAAAGCTTCATCGCAAGGGGATCGGATTTTGTGAGACGCTTAACATAGGCAATTCCAGACACCGGTTCACACAATATCGTTTGAGTTCAAGTTCAAGTTTGCGTACGTGAAGTTGACCGATTTGATGTGCACTGGTTGTTTTTTCAAGGGAACTTAAATGCTGCCCAGTACAGAGATCAGATTTCAAACCACTTCTCCTTCTGTTCATGCAGAGACACGGCCCTGGACTAACGCTTCAGCAAGACACGCGAGAAACCATACAACAGTTCTGTCGCAGAATTTTCTCACAAATGCTGGTGTTCAAGTCCTGGTTTGGCCAGTGCGAAGCTTGGTCGACGTATTTTTTTGGCCAACATGGCATGTCCGTTTTTTTTGCTCTCTACTGAGCCTTTTATCACCATAATGTATATTCGGTCTTCAGCTCTTCCAAAAATTACAACTGTTTATATAGTTCTTACTATAACATTATATTACTATAAAAAGGTTTTGGCAATTTACCTGCTTAATCGTGAATCGTACGGTGTGTCAACTCACCTACACAGCTTGATGGAGTTGACCATGATGCTGAAGAAAGGCATTTGATAGATGATGAAGCAGAATTTGGTCTGTATCCCTCGTTACAATCTAAGGTACACACTGTGTCGATCCCATGGGTCCCCGTCGAACAATTATACGCACCGTGTAATTCGTGTGGGGGGTCCGGACACCTAGTTGCTGTTTACAAAAATTATTGCCAAATTATTCAGTCTCTCTGGACGGATAGAAACAAGTAAATGGATTAATATGACATTGCTATTCATGTTTAGCATTTGTAGTGTGGTCCATTCACAACTATGTAGGGTAACAAGCTCAAACGTGATGATGGAAATGCACTTGTGCAACATTACTACAAGTAAATGAAGCTACTAATATTGACTAGTTTCATCTATTTGTCAATAACTATTCCATTTGATTGTAATACCATAAATAATTATAAAGCTGTCGTTTCTCTGAAAGGACTGCGGTTAATATCCAAACTAAAAAGAAAGATACTATGGTATAGGAGTATGGTGTACATGGAATTAGTTGAACAGGCATTTTGGATATCTTATTGCTCGGGTACAATGTAATCAACAGGGATAACTAATTAACCAGAACGCACCTTTGCATAAGGGTTGATGAGACCACTTCGAGCCTCCCTGAGTGTTACTGACACAGCTGAATGTTGGATTGACCGCAGCATAACCATAATGACAGTGGGCTGTACAGCGAGTGCCTAGCTTGTACTCAGCTGAGATGTGTCTTCCTTGGAATGTGCAGTATACGTGTCCATATTTGTTGTAAGGTAGGGCGGGACACACGATTGCTGTTGATAAGACAATATGAGTCAAACATATATATATATATATACATACATATATTTATATATATATATATATATATATATATATATATAGATATATATATAATTATTTCTTGCTTAGTGTAAAAACCTTACAACGAACTAGGTTAGCGTTTGCGAAACTTGTGACCTTGACCTTTGACCCTGAATGTGAAAATGTCAAAACCAAATTCCCCAGGTGTATAAGAAAGAAGCTATGCATACGAGTTCTTTATACTTTCTTGGAAACAAATTATTAGTGATTTCAAAACTGGTGACGTTGACCGCATTTCGTGATCTTGACCTTTGACCTTCAAGGTCACACAACCAATGCTCATTTTGTATTATGTATAACAATCATGTTATGATTCAAAGCTCATCAATTGCTCATAGTTGAAATAAGGCAATTTCACAAATGCATCTTTTCCAATCATGGCCTTTCTCCATAGTTGATCTATACCAAATAAGTGCTCGAAAGCACACTTGTTTTTCAAGTTATCGTGTTTACTAGGAATTTTTTGAGTGATTTAAGAACTCGTGACCTTGACCTTTGACCTTGAATGTGAACATGTAAAACAAATATTCAGGGATATAAAAAAGAAGCTATGTATATGAGGTCTTAATACCTTATTAGAGACAAATTATTTAGTGATTTCAGAACTGGTGACCTTGACCATATCACGTGACCTTGACCTTGACCTCTGACTTTTAAGGTCACACGATCAATGATCACTTTTCATTGTGTATAATAATCATGTACTGATTCAAAGTGTAATAGTTGAAAAAATGCATTTTCGCAAAATCATGCTGAAGGCGTGACCTCGCTGTTGATAAATACCAAATAAGAGCCTGATAGCACAATTGTTTTTCAATTGTTTTAGCGATTTCAGAACTCATGACCTTACCTTGAATGTGAACATTTCCAAAACATTCCCCAGGGTATAAATAATATAAGTTGTATGCTTCTCACGAGGGTAATACGGTCTCATGTACCATCTTTGTACCAGTGTCGCCCGAGCCTTCAGGCGAGGGTGACACTGGTACAAAGATGGTACATGAGACCGTATTACCCGAGGGAGAAATATACAACGTATTTATCTTTCCGTCATGTCAATAAAATTAGTATTATTATATTCATTGCGTTTTGTCTGCCGAAGCCCGATCAGCTGATATCGTTTGAATGACCTTGACCCTAAACGTAAACAAAATGGCGTCACCCGTTTCGACTGAAATGTTAAGAGTCGTATAACGTATTACTGCAAACTTTTAACTCATTAACGCCGAGCACCGATCTTCAGCTGAACGCCTGGCCGTCACGCCTCAGAGTTAGCGTACCACAGCGACACGCTAATTAGCCTGGCACCTCTGATTCAGCGAGAGGAATTTCTTGTTATCAAACGTGTATTTATCGTTAAGCGCTTCCGTCCATTGTGTAGAATGAACTGATTGTATATTCACGGCAAGATGACATTGAAAGCCAAAAATGTGAATAGATTGCATCATTCTACATAACTGCACGTGCACGACTCTTTGTCGTCTTATCAATTATGTAATCCCGTTACTTATATCTCTGATATTTGTTTCTGCTTTACCTTTCCAGATCAAACCATAATATGCTGGGATTATAAGTTATTGACATCAAATACTTATTTATCCTTTCATACGTTTTATAAGTCATATTCAAAATAAAAATCAATTAGTAGTTCGAAACTTGCAAGTAGCATATTCATAAGTCTCAGTTTTTTATCACTTGAGTTTGGCTGAAAAGTTCCATGCATGAAACATTTATAAACAATAGCAAACTGTTTTGGATATTGAATTTCTTTATTCTGTAGAGGCGACGTTTCGAAATAGATACTAACGTCGTGTCGTTGACAAGCAAGTGATACTGTGATGGAGAGGAAGATAACATATACAAACATTGTTGTTACAATAAATTAGGATGAGTTGTTTATACAGCTGAATAGGTTGATGTACAAAGGTTGTTGAGGAGATTGAGCAGTTGATTAGAAGCCAGTTGTGATGAGCAAAGATAGCTAGAGATTTAACAATTTTGTTCACCAATCGTATAAGATATCCGTCAATGTTAGGGCTCGTGATGGGCGTGGCCAAAATCTCTAAACAGCACGTTTGATTTTTCGCTGAACAGCTTGGTCAGTTGATTGATCTAACAATAACCAATCGATACTGTGGCTCGTGATTGGCGTGGCCCAAATCTCTAAACAGCACGTTTGATATTTTGCAGGTTCACAACCTGAAATGAATTATAACAATTATGTTACTTACGTATAATGTAAGATTGTATTTAGTAACCTGAAGGTGTATAGAAATATTGAAAGGATTTACCAAGTATGTTCTCATGAATAAAACTAACGTAGGCGTGGCTACAATAATCAAGCTCCATCATGATATAACACATGTCACGGGAGAAACGTCAGAATGTAGCCGAAATTACCAGTATGTTATTCCAAGCTAAATTACCTTGATCTTGATTGATTGAATATTCACACGCATAATTGCCGTAACGCAAATTCTAATCTGTTTTGAACATACACATATGTCGACATATACACACAATTACACGGGCGTGACAATGAATCGTGTTGTCTATCTATTGCAGGTGTTTATTCTAGCAGGTGTCACGGATCAAACAGGAGTGCCGAATTACCCCAAGGGATTTACATTTCATGGTCAATTGAGTTTCTCAAATATTGTGTTACCATAGTCTGATTGAATGGTTATTTGCAAGAACATATGTGTATTTACTATAATTTTATTGACGACGGATCACAAGAGACCGGATCCATTGATATATATGACAATGGCATTGGATTATACCAGATTGTGTCAACGTGTTTAGCTAATTTTTGAATGATAGCATTTTATATTCATGAAAGTACCTAATAACTGTAACGGATTACCGAATCATTGTTGTACGTGTAGAATATCAATACGAATATTTCAATACCCTTGCATGAAAAATCATTGAAATGAATTAGATGCAAATTATGCCACACAATGTAACAAGTACAATAAGTATCGGTAACCATGTACAATGGATAGGTTTTTGCAGACTAGTTAGGTAAACTACATTGTATATCTTATCAATAACAACAATGACATGAATGTTTACTGTGGACAACAATATTAACCCAGGAAAGTGTTATAGTACAGAAGTTATAGATAAATGAAAATACTTCAACACTCTTCTATTGGCTTAGATGTGCGTTGCGTCTTTGAAATAGTTACATAATCGTATGTAAACATGCAAAACAATAGGTATTGTGATATTTTAATTATTCGTTCTATACGCTCACTGCATAATACATATTCAGGCATTGCCTTTGTTTACACAAAGTAAAACAGACACAAAATATTCAACGGATATATAGAAAAAGCGATTACTGCAGGTAAGCCTTTGATACCTATTTCTGACTGCTATCAAAACACCTTAAATACTTCCGGCCATCAACTCTATATGTAGCAACTCTCTAAAAAAAACATGCATCTCGCATGATAGATACCTAATTGTTTTAAATTATGTGTGTTTGTGATTCAATAGGCAGCACCCCTAAAACGCGTCTCTCGCTGTGAGAAGCTGTTAATCAGCTACCCCTAATACACGTCTCTCGCTGTGAGGAACTGGCAGTTAGCTGACCCCTATAAGCGTCTCTCGCCGTGAGCGAGAGATTAACGGCCCGCCTATACGCGTCTCTCGGCGTTAATGAGTTAAATGACTTAAAACGAGTTATTCTTTATTTAATTGAGTGTGCAAACAATGCAAAATAAGATTTGTTTCCCAACAAAGCAGTAACTATTGGGAAAATAAGTCTGTAAGTAATAGACCCGTAAACAGCTGATCGAACTCTTCAAAACTCCGTACACCGCGTGCGTCATTTTATAACGTCATCTCACGACAATGCGACACCTATTCTCATCTAGGAGCTGTTACTATGGCAGCGGGGTACATGAAATGTGTACACCGTGAGACTGACGAGGTACATGAATAAAAATGTAACGACCGTTAGCCAATCAGAAACCAGTATTTTACTGTAAGGAAAGATACGAAATTATGTACATGTTTATGAGTTCTCAAAACCTTCTTGGAAAAAAGTTATAGCCAATGCAAAACGCAAAACTGCATAAAAACTGATAGCAGCCCGACTTAGTCAAGGCTGCTAATTACGTACAATTTACTGTTGATGTTGGAGTATCTTCTGTCAAGGTTAAATGGGTGAACATACTGAACAGAGGAAAAACGAAGTTAACACAATAACGCTTTACTTGGTAGATTATATTTACATCCTACAGAAGGCAGGACGTTGTAAACCTTTCGAATAACCATCACATAGTATTTTATCAACGTTTAACTCAAAATTTCAAAATTGAATTATAGCCTTTGTTACAGAACCAGTACTTCGACTATCTCATGTGAATGATCCGGTTAAATATTAAGGATTAACTATCACTGACCAATCCAAAGTTATGGCCAAGGTTGAAGTTTTTGGAAACCGTTATCTTGTGTCGAGGTCAAGTGCAAGAAGTAAAAACATATTGCCTTGTTTAAAAGGTCTCACCACGAAAAATCTCCATGTTCATGATCAAGCTCACAAGGTAAGATATTATGAATTAAGTAATGGATAACACCTGAACGCGAGGGGAGACAGGAGGGCGCGTCCCGTAGCCAAATACATCTCTTTGTTAGAACGCCCGAAGATATACCGAAAAACAAAGACTAATGTGAGTGAAATTGTCTAAATGTTTTACTGCAGGTGGTCCAAGTAAAATAAAGCGGACATAAACTATCATGGAAGTCCTCCGACAGCAGAATACTGAAAATCAATCAACCCTTCACCAATCTTCCGTGGTCTAGCGGTAGAGCCTTGGGCTACAAAGCGAAGGGTTGCTACGAAAACTGATGACTTGGCAATTTTGTGGATTGGTTACCTTACTCAATGGGACGTAGAATTTATTGGGCGCAACGAATTGTACTCTGAGGGCCTTATGCCGGATAACACCCCGCTGGAAAGTTATGATTCTGTACAAGGCCCTCCCGGGTGGTATTATCCAATATAAGGCCTTCTCAATTGCTTTCGTGGACATTGAGTTATATATGTTGAAAGGTCTCATTACACGGGACGCACATGTGACGTGTCAAAGGCCTATCATTGACCAATGACAATTTATGGCCAAAGTTAATTTTTTTTTAAAGAATGGTCCAAGGTCAAAATTGATGACCTCATCTAAAAGGGCTGACTACAATGGGTGCGCATTTGTATCAAAGTCCTGTCGCTGACCAGGTTAAAGGTTAAGGCTTTCAGTATTAAGTTTTCAAAAAGGTATACCTACGTCATAGTCAAGGTCACTAGGTTCATCACAAGGGACGCACATATGAAGTGTGAAATGGCTATCCTTGAACTTTCAAAAGTCGGGACCATGGTTATGGTTTTCGAAATAAATAAGATACATTTTACCTCGTCTGGAAAGGCTCATCCGATTGGATACAAACATGAAGTATCAAAGGTCTTTCAACAGCAAAGCTTATGATATTTTTGAGTAGATAATAAAATAGGATTTGTAGGTCATGACATGTAAATGGAATCATATTTGTCACCTTACGTAATAAAGACGATTTTGAACACTTTTAAGAAAAGGTTAACTTAAAATAATGAAAAAATAGAGCCACTGGCTCTGTAGCTCAGCAGGCTTTTATATACACTAATTAACATTTTATAGTGGCTATACATGTAGTTGTACCAATATCTTGGGAGTTTGTGCAATGGATACACATATTCCACTCTCTCCCTTTGTGTTTAAAGTACCTCTGTAAAGGATATGTGTGTAATGTATTCTTTTCAATGAGACCGTTATGCAGAGGAGGTGATGGTGACACCTGGATTGCGACAGGCAGGTCCAGTAAAGTATTGTATAACACTCAATTAGAATAAAATGATTACTTAAATAAATAACTCGATTTTAATAATGATCTTGGTCGTCTGGACGTATGTGAAGCATGTCAATGAATATCATTAATGTTCAATCAATATTCAGGAGTTGTTACCCCTAAAAGGCACAACACTACCACATTCCAAACTTCCCATTACACATTTGAAGTGTTAAGATTAGTATGTTAGAAGTACCCAGACCAGAGGAAAACAGCAAATGAAAACAAATAAATATTATAATAATGAAAATAAGTCCCATAATATTCAAATTGTAATGAATTGAAACACTTAATTAGTCGGATTAGCAATACATATTTTGAAGTAAGATGCAATAGAAATACATCAGGATCACAAATATGTTCTTAAAACTACAAATGCCTTAACAAAGTCAACAGAGGCACACTTATTGGATTTTGTTGATCATTTAGTATATATACATAGCAAAAAAAAGGGTTGCAGCCCCTAAAAAGTATTATCGAAAATGTAATGCTGTGGCAATTTTAGGATATATGTATTGAATTAAAAACTAAAGACATAAATATACGATACTTAATGACTAATGTCTTTGAAGAAACATATTCATGTTGACATTTAAAGAATTTACGACTGAATTTGCAATGGTACTGTTTTTTTACCCAAATAATTATTGTTCCTGTGCCGAAACTATGTGATAAACACTAGGTATCAGAGGACGAAAACAATAATGTTGTTACCAACTTGACTTTCATGCATCAGAACATCATTTTTCAAACAAAATATGGAAAGAACTAGTTCTGAACTGGTTCTTAAAATTCCATCCTATTTTTAAAAAATGTTGACAACTAGTGATAAAAAGATCATAATCGTACGATTTTGGAATTATTCTGAGATCTTTATTAATTCGAGTCGTTAATCAAACATATCTCTGTGATTTAGAGGTGTCATTACAGTTATACAGACCGCATATCGTCAGTAAGCAACTTTGTTCAAATTTGTCTTTTTCAAAACAATCTGACTTTGAAGGTTCATATTGCTTCAACAACCAATGCTGACTTTCAATTTTCAGTGTAACAATACGTGTTCCCGGACACCAATATAGAAAATTTTTATGAATGCAAATATCACAAAGTTGTGAAACATTATCTGTATGATATTTGCTTCTTTAACTGATAGATAATGCTTCTGTCATATCACAAACTTGATTGTCCTGAAACATTGTCAACTTTCTTATCAGACAGCTTTTACTGGTGAAAAAACTTGTTGGTGCAACACTATTTTTGCTATGTATATGTCCCAAGCGCTCCTTGACAGTTGATAAGGCACAATCCAATGGAAATATTGTCTAACATGCCAGTACGTTCCATAACAGCCCTTCTTATACTCAAATTGTTTCTAGAATGTCCATGAATCTTCCATGATGTTCCACAACAATCCATAAGATTATTTATGAACAGTCTAGTGTTTACGCGAACCTTTGGACCAAACTGAGAGATGAGGCAACACTGAATCACCGGCACCGGTATTTATTGTAAATTGAAGACAAATACATTTTCCTACCACAAGTTATGCTCCGGAAACGAAACATACTCACAAAAAATATTGTTTTGTTTGAAGCGTATTTAAACCTGGTTATTCAAACCCTAAACAGGCACAACAAAGGTAACATACATATCAAATATATTGCATATCGAAGTACGCTGACCTAGATTAACTGAGCTCTGCCAAAAAGTTTGACGAAGTTATGAAATCTGTTTGAAAAGATGTTACTATATTCATTCTATTTCTAGTCCAGTAGAAATCGAAATGAACTTTACCTGACCCGGACATTTAGTATAACAAGCAAATTGGTTTCCTAAAATGAAAAATTGGTCTCTGTGATGCTGTGTAAAAGAAAATCAACCTTGGGCAGAAAAAGTTGTGACCATTCAAAATGTACCACAATGATGCAGTCAGCTACTGTACATATACCATTAGTTGGTTGTCCAATATCATCTGAGTTATCTCTCTTCTTAGCAATAGCTTAAATGGTCGACATAAGTTTGAAAGCGGTGAAATATGACATGTAAGGTGGGAACTGTGTTTATTTTTTCTGGAAATACATTATTATATTTATAAAAGCACATAAGGCTTTTAAATATACCTTCAAACAATCAGGTTTTCAATGTTTGATAGATAAAAAAAATCAACATGCAAAATTGATAATTCCTGTATCAAAGTCACCTATTCTTAATGCTTTTTCAACGAGAAGTTATTATGAAATAGAAATTAAACTGATAATGACAATGTTATGAGCTTACTCATATCCCATTTCAAGTAAAAATATTCGTAATGGACTTAAAATAAATTAATTTAGACACTTTTTAATAGCTACACATGTTATCTTTCTGATACTGCTTTTTGACGACTAATTTCCTTTGAAGAATAATAATTGTATGTTAATTGGTAATAAATTGGAGGCATGATGGTTAATCGTATCCATTACATGATTTTATAAAGTTACCCAAACTTTATTAGTTATTGTACTCAATGAGTTAAAATATTCATTAACCATACCTTCAAACATATACAAATAAAATTATATAATGACTATGTTAATTTATGTCATTCTGTTTTTTAAAAACAAAATAACAAGTTGAACTTACAACGTCACTTCAGGTTGATATTGCCCAAAATTGACAGTTTTTTTCAAGTTTGATTATATACTGTTTATGGGTATCCATAAGGGATAAGTACTTCATGTGGGTTCAATTAGGAATGACATTGTCTTGTTGTTTGGAAAATATCTCTTCGCAAAATATTTTGAAATTTCAAAGTTTTTTCCTATCTTTTTGGATAATTATACTCTAAATTTCCCCAAGGTTGATTTTGGTTGCGATTTTCATTTTGAACAGGTACCCCCATATTGGTTCATATAGACACAACATTTTTTATCATAGACAAAACATTTTTCCACATCCTTTTTAAGGTTTTTAACCTAAAATGACAATGTCCCCAAGGATTTTTTGGGTTTGTTTTCCATGGTACCCCATGTGAGTTCGTTTATAAATAAAATTTCTTTTCACAAAATATTAAGCAATTTTCTCATCTTTTTGGAGGTTTTTTACCCCAAAATCACAATTTCCCCACGGTTTATTTTGTTTTGGTTTACATGTACTTAAGTGAGCAAATACCTTTAGGTGGGTTCATTTAGAAATAACACTTGCTATTTATATTAAATGTAATTCTTTTCACAAAATATTAAGCAATGTTCTTTTTTGGAGGTTTTTACCCCAAAATGACAATTTCCCCAAGGTTGATTATGGTTTGGTTTTCCATGGCGAGTAAGTACCCTATGTGAGTTCGTTTAGACATAAAATATGCTAGTTTAAATAATCGGAATTCTTTGAAACAAGTATTAAGCAATTTTCTTATGTTTTTTTAGGTTTTTACCCCAAAATGACAATTTCCCCAAGGTTGATTTTGGTAGGGTTTGATGTTTATCAAGTACCCTTTTTGGTGTCATTTGGTCATAAAATATGCTTGTTATACTGAATGTCCAGGTTAAATTAAGTTTATAATGGACTATTCTCTCAAATATAAAAAAGTTTATTAGTTATTTACCGTTTGATCCACAAAGTGATATTTGTATGATGATTTCTAAGAGGAGAAATCGACAGCTGGTTGGATGTAACATGGTTCGATTCTGTTCCCAGAAAAGAAATAAAATCATCAACATGTAGAAAATAATGAGTTAAATGCGCTATCTAAATGGATGGTATCAATATTTTTTTGGAAAAAGAAAAAAAAACAGTAAAAAATTAACCTAAACAATTAATGATATTAGAATACTTATAGTTTGTTTTCATTTCATTGTTAATGACAAAGAAGACAAATGACAAATACAGTCATAAATTTAATCTGTTGAAATGTGTTTCTGTCCATCGAATGAAATATATGTAAATAACAGAAACATCTATGTCTACTTACGAGGCGGTATTTCACGTTGTCTCCAGTCACGCACCTCTACCATCCAGCGTTTCTAGCAAAAGAGTTTTAATTTATCATTGAACTTTGCTCTAGTTTCTAATCTTTAAGTTTTGTAACAGTGACCAAAAAGTTGCAAAGATTCACACATTACTGTGCAATACAGGCTTCAGAGTGTCTCCCTATCAGTACCATGTACATTTGAAAATCTTGATAGTCGTTTTGTCTAAGGTAGGTTCATAGTAGGATAACACAATTTAAGCGTCAACAATAAAATATAATATCATCTTACAAAAGAATATATGAATTTAAAAAAATGCATGTACCAAAAGTTAAACGAATCAAATTGAAAAATAGCCCAAAAAAAGAAAGAAAATAAATCTATATGAACAATTTCTGCCGAAATAGGCGCTGATCTCAGTACCTGACATAAGCACTCTTTGCTTCCAACGCCACCACGAATCAGCTTCGATGTCAGTTTTAAACACACGTTGGTCAATATTACCTTATCTTAACACAGAGAGCAAAAACACTTCCACTTTCAGCAATTCCACGTGTCACGAAGCCAATGCAATGCCACCAATCCACATGACTTATGTATACTTAAAGGATAATTAATTATTGTCATCACAATTGGGACAAGTGGGACTCTGCAGTTAGTAGAGTATGTTTGTGTGAAAAGGTAAAGATGAATTTTACATTTAACAGAAAAGTGAACCAAACAGTAAAATGATTGTTATATTGATAACATTCCTCAGCGTAACCTTCCAATTTCCAAACTGACAGATTTCCCCCATTGACACAGATGGTAACAATATACACTAAACGCCAAAAGAAACCTTACCCCAATTATTTTTTAAATAACTTTTTAAGTATCAAAGATATTTGAGAAATGAATGGTTCAAAAGAAAGCTGAATAACGTAGTTTTATGCTAATAACACGTTTAAAAATCCTGATGGATTCATATTGTGGCAAAATGCAGCTTGTTTAAGAGGTTTAAAATTGTCCGGTTTTCGACCAGGCTGGTAGTAACCAATAAATGTGATTTAGGTGTGCAGAAGAAGTTGAAAGTAAACTTTTACGTTTGTGGCTAGACAAAAAGGTTGTATACTTTACATCACAACCCCTAAACGATGAAAATACTGTTATTGAGTAAGTTTAAGTGTGAAACTTATGAAATATATGTTTCTAGTCATTAAAGATCTTTTCTCGTAATTTACCTTAGCGAAAACGAGTTTACTGTGTTGTCAGATGACTTAATAGTATTTAGGAGCACAGACGATTATTTATGTGAACATTTTTGCTTGAAAATGAAAACTTTTCATTTTTTTGTCTATCACCCAAACGCATTATCACTCAAATGTAGCAAAATTCAATCAGTATTTGCATGAACTGAATGCTTCTACAGGGTATAAAAGGTGCCTAGTTTGCATTATATGGCACACATGTAGGAAATCATGCCGCGATTGACCAGTGGAGAAAGAGAAAGAGCTCTCGGGATGTTGCAGCTTGGGTCGATCAACAACGATGTTGCCAATGCCTTTGGCTGTCAACGTGTTTTTAAACGTGTTATTAGCATAAAACTACGTTATTCAGCTTTCTTTTGAACCATTCATTTCTCAAATATCTTTGATACTTAAAAAGTTATTAAAAAAATAAGTGGGTTAACGTTTCTTTTGGCGTTTAGTGTAGTGTTTTATCAGTTTGATCTGTGCCATCGGTAAAACGTTTGTACACATTATCTGTACCAATACCCGAGGGAGCACAGCAAGATGTTGTCTACATCCTATTGTACAATTGTCAGTATCTGGTTTTGGGTAGTTAACAATGAGCTGATATGTTCAGTGGATCACACTCTTCAATATATCCTGATTTGTCGTGTGTATGATAAAAATAATAAAACAACGCAAAAATCTGACGGAAATAATGTATAATAACTTTCCCCTGCATTTCCTTAAAGGTGCATCCATTGTGTTTCATAAAATTTTATTTGGCTTTAATACGTTCCAACACACCATATGTGCTGTTTACAATAAAAACATTTTCACTCCGCTTGCATAGTCATCCCCAATCGCCAGGTATATCATAATTACTAGTTCCCAATTAAAATTGAGTAACGGCATTATGCATGTGCAGAAACCGAAAGTGCACGTCCTATTTATATGCACAGTAGTTATATGACCTATTGAACATTATCAACCCTAATTTGTTATCTTGTCTACTTTAAATAAGATTCCAAAATTACGTTTGACTCATTGGCGCGCGCCACACGCGGTGCATTGTCCGGTTTTCGATCAGAAATAGACACTTTTACCTTCATATCGTCAATATACTAAGTCCAGTATCATCAAAATGGTAGTTTTCGGTAACAGTTGGTACTTCTCGATAAAATAAGACCATTTATAACGTTTGGCACATTTGACCCCCAACAACACAATGGATGTACCTTTAACTTTCCCTTGTTAGCATGGTTGAGCGCACAATGAAGCTCAGGTGCAGCGCACCTCAAACCTAGCGCAGTCAAGTGAAATGCGGCAGTGAATTAGCCAGTTATGGAGACTGGCGAATTATGACTTCCGGTCTTATTTTTAATCATATGCAACTATTTACTGCAATAACAATGTTAAATCAAAGACTTTAAAGCTTTAAAGAAAATAGGTTTTGCTTGGAATTTCTGAAGCCGACTTATTGTAAATGTATTATGAACGGTATAAGGAACTGAGTGTCATAACTCTTTTCTATGAATGTACAACTTTGTCTAACAACTGTTTCTTGTATATGTTCGTATATGGTTTAGTTACTTGGTACATAACTAGAAATATGTGCACGTGATGCACTGTGATGTACCCCGCTCCAACTTTCAATCAAACCTAGTCATCTTAACCTTATTTTTCTTTAATGCCAGAGACAACCCACAAGTGACAATTCAAAAAGGTCAACAAATGTATATAAGAATAAATAAATTTGTTTCCATGTAGCCTCTTAGTTCAAATTGAGTCCCTTTTTCTGGTCTCTTTGTTGAAATTGTTTCCATGGAAACCAGGAAAAAAATCAGAATGATTTAAGGAGCAAAAGCCTGGCACCATTCCATCTCTGTGTCTAAATACATACCATATCATAATACTGAATATATTTTGAGAGGCCGGAAAAGGTCCTTAACCCTCATATATGCACTAAGTTCAAACTGTTTCCATGGAAACCAGAAAAAATATAAAATTCAGAATAACCTAAGTAATAAAAGACTACACTCCGCCACTAGGTCTAACCACATACCAAGTTTTGTAAACAAAAATATTGAACCATTTCGGAAGGACGGAATCACGGACGGAGTCGAAAACAATATGTCTCTCGCAAAGCTTTGTGGGGGACATAATAACCTTGGGCGAATGGCTTTTTTCACCATCATGGAATTAAACGCATTTGAAGTACATTTGTACTATTTTGGTATAGTTAAAGTTTAGTATTAACGACACGTTCTCAA